>PVIY010019008.1:0-46526 GCA_004026745.1 Myrmecophaga tridactyla
AACATCCTCCCTGGCCACTGGGAACCCATGTTAACAAGCACCAGAATAGCATCCCCAACCTGTACCTATATCTGCCCTGAAGCCAATCACTGGACTGTTTGTTTCCCACCTAGTATACTGCTCCCTGTGGCACATCCACCCTGCAATCACAAGGTGTTAGATGACTGAATGAAATCAACCCCCAAAGTAAATCGATCAAGACATTTACATGTGATGAAAATAACAGATGATCACTAAGCATATCACAATGCAGACAGATATATCCTTGCCTAACAACCAAATTAAAACACCAGAGGAGACACAGATATTGGAAGAACTAATTAAAGATGTTCATATAACTCTACTTAATAAAATAAGTGGGATGGCAAAAGACATAAAGGAGATCAAGAAGATGGTAGAAGAGCATGACAAGGAATTTGAAAGAATAAATAGAAAAATAGTGGAAATCACAGAGATTAAAGACTATGCTGACCAATAAAAGACATATGAGAGGCACACAACACCAGATTTGAAGAGACAGAAGAAGGAGTAAGTGATATAGAGGGCAGGATAACTGGTTTCGAACATTCAACAGCAAATAGCAAAAAAATATGGAAAAATTTGAATTGGATTGCAAGGAAATGATAGACAAAACAAAGACCCCAAATATAAGTGTTCTAGTTTGCCAGCTGCTGGAATGCAATATACCAGAAACAGAATGGCTTTTAAAATGGGGAATTTAATAAGTTGGTAGTTTACAGTTCTAGGGCCAAGAAAATATACCAATTAAAGCAAATCTATAGAACTGTCCAATCTAAGGCATCCAGGGAAAGATACATTGATTCAAGAAGGCTGATGAAGTTCAGGGTTTCTCTCTCAAGTGGAAAGGCACATAGTGAACACAGTCAGGGTTTCTCTCTCATCTGGAAGGGCATATGGTGAATATGATATCATCTGCTAGCTTCTTCTCCTGGCTTCCTGTTTCATGAAGCTCTCTGGGAAGGGCTTTCCTTCTTTATCTCCAAAGATCTCTGGCTGGTGTACTCAGCTTCTCTTGGCTACATCATTCTACTCTGCTCTCTCTAGATAGCTCTCTGAATTTCCCTCATTCTCCAAAATATTTCCTCTTTTATAGGACTTCAGAAACTAATCAAGACCCACCCAAATGGGTGGAGACATGCCTCAACCTAATCCAGTTTAACAACCACTCTTGATTAAATCACATCTCCAGGGAGGTGATCTAATTACAGTTTCAAACATACAATACTGATTAGGGATTAGAAGAAATGGCTGCCTTTACAAAATGGAATTAGGATTAAAACATGGCTTTTCTAGGGGACATACATCATTTCAAACAAGCACAATAAGAATCATTGGTGTCAAAGAAGGAGAAGTGAGGAGAAAGGGGTTAGGAAGAGTAGTTGAGGATATAATGGGTGAAAACTTCTGAACCCTTATAAAGGACATAAATGTACAAGGCAAAGACGCTTAATGAACTCCAAACAGAATAAATCCAAATAGGCCTTCCCCAAGACACCTACTAATCAGGCTGTCAAATGTTGAAGAGAAGCAGAAAATTTTGAAAGCAGCAAGAGAAAAATAATCTGCTACATATAAAGGGAACCACATAAGACTCAGTTCAGACTACTCAACTGCACCATAGAGGCAAGAAGGCAGTGGTAAGATATATTTAAGATCCTGAAAGAGAAAGACTTCCAGCCAAGAATTCTGTACCCAGCCAAATTGTCCTTCCAAACTGAGGGAGATATTAAAGTATTCACAGACAAACAAGTCCTGAAAGAATATGGCTACAAGAGACCAGCCCTACAAGCAATACTAAAGAGAGTCAATTCACCAAGAAGATACAACAATCATAAATGTTTATGCTCCCAATCAAGGAGCTCCAAAGTACATGACACAGACATTGGCAAACTAAAGGGAGCAATAGATATTTCAACAATAAAAGTAAGAGACTTCAATACACTACTCTTGTCTGTAGATAGAACAACCAGACAGAAGATCAACAAAGAAATAGAGAAGTTAAATAACTTGATAAATGAATTAGACCTTACAGACATATACAGGTTATTGCATCCAAAAGCACAAGGTTATATATTCTTCTCTAGTGCTCATGGAACATTCTCCAGGATAGATCATAGCTGGGACACAAAACAGGTCTTTATAACTATAAAAATATTGAAATTATTCAACGCACTTTCCCTGATCACAATGGGATGAAGCTGGATCTCAATAACCACCAAAGAATGAGAACATTCACAAATATATGGAGATTAAATAACACACTCTTAAACAACCAGTGGGTCAAAGAAGAAATTGCTAGAGAAATCAGTACCTATCTGGAGATCAATGAAAATGAGAATACAACTTATTAGAATTTATGGGATGTGGCAAAGGCTGTATTGAAAGGCAAATTTACTGCCTTAAATGCCTATATTAAAAAACAAAACAGGGCATAAATCAAGGACTTAACAGCAAACCTGGAGGAACTTGAGAAAGAACAGGAAACTAACACCAAAGCAAATAGGAGATGAAAAATAACAAAGATTGAAGCAGAGATAAATGAATGGGAGAACAATAGAAAGAATCATTAAACCAAAAGTTGGTTCTTTGAGAAAATCAATAAAATTGATGGGACACTAGCAAGACTGACAAAGAAAAAAAGAGAGAGGATGCAAATAAACAAAATCAGAAATGAAAAATGTGCATTACCACAGACCCTGAAGAAGTAAAAGAAATCATAAGAAGATACTATGAACAACTATACACCAACAAACTAGGCAACTTAGATGAAATGGACAAGTTCCTGGAGACACACAAACAAGCTACACTGACTCAGGAAGAAATAGAAGATCGCAACAAACCAATCGCAATTAAAGAGATTCAATCAGTCATCAAAAATCTTCCTCTAAAGAAAAGCCCAAGGACAGATGGCTTCACAGGGGAATTTTATCAAATATTCCAGAAAGAACTAACACCAGTCCTGCTCAAACTTTTCCAAAAAACCTAGGAAAAAGGAACTCTACCTAATTCATCTTATGAAAGTAATATCATTTTATTGCTAAAATCAGATAAAGATGCTGTAAGAAATGAAAACTACAGGCCAATTTCCTTAATGAACAAGGAGGCAAAAATTCTCAACAAAATATTAACAAATTCAATCTAACAACACGTTGACAGAATTATCCATCACATCCAAGTGGGGTTTATAATAGAAATGCAAGGAGCGTTTAACACAAGAAAATCAATTAATGCAATATAGTACATTAAAAAATCAAAAGTGAAAAATCACATGATCATCTTGATTGATGCCAAGAAAGTATTTGAAATAATTCAACATCCTTTTCAGACAAAAATAATCCAAAAGAAAGTAATCAAAGGTAACTACTGAAGTACGATAAAGGGAATATATGAAAAATGAATAGCCAACATTGTACTCAATGGAGAGAGACTGAAAACTTCCCCCTAAAGTCAGGAATGAGACAAGGATGCCCACTGTCACCACTATTATTCAACGTTTTGCTAGAAGTTTTACCTACAGCAATCAGGCAAGGCAAAGAAATAAAATGTATTCAAATTGGAAAGGAAGAAGTAAACCTTTCATTATTTGCAGATGACATGATACTATACTTGGAAGATCCTGAGAATTTACAACAAATTTACTTGAGCTAATAAGCAAATTCAGCAAGGTGGTGGGATATAAAATTAATATGTAAAAATCAGTAACATTTTTATATGCAAGCAATGACTGAGCTGAGGAGTCAGTTAAGGAAAAAATTCCATTCAAAATAGCAACTAAAAGAATCAAGTACTTAGGAATGAACTTAACCAGGGATGTAAAGGACTTGTACACAGAAAACTAAATAACACTGCTAAAAGAAATCAAAGATCTAAATAGGTGGAAAGACATTCCCTGCTCATGGATAGGAAGACTAGATATAGTTAAGATGTCAATTCTCCACAAATTGATCTACAGATTCAACAGAGTACCAATCAAAATTCCAACAACCTACTTTAAAGATTTGGAAAAGCTAACTACCAAATTCATCCGGAAGGGAAAGAGACACTGAATAGTTAAAAGATCCTAAAAAAGAGGAATGAAGTTGGAGGATTAACATTCCCTGACTATAAAACCTATCATAAAGTCACAGTGGTCAAAACAGCATGGTACTGGCACAAAGGTAGAAGCATTGACCATCGGAACGGAATCAAGAGTGCAGAAATAGACCACCAAATCAATGGTCAACTGATTTTTGATAAGATCCCCAAATCCTCTGAACTGGGACAAAATAATCTTTTCAATAATTGGGCATAGAAGAACTGGATATCAGTAGCCAAGGGAATGAATGAGTTCCCCTATCTTATGCCCTACACAATAATTAATTTAGGGTGGATGAAACATCTAAATATAAGAACTAGTACCATAAAGCTTCTAGAAGAAAATGTAGGGAAACATCTTCAAGACCTAGTAATAGGAGGTAGCTTTCTAAACTTTACATGCAAAGCACAAGCAACAAAAGAAAAAATAGATAAATGGGAACTCCTCAAAATCAAATGGCTCTGCACCTCAGAAGGCTTTGTCAAAAAGGTGAAGAGGTAGCCAACTCAATGGGAGAAAATATTTGGAAATCACATTTCAGACAAAGGTTTGCTTTCCCATAAATACAAAGAAATCATATAGCTCAACAACAAAAGAACAAACAACCCAATTATAAAATGGGCTAAAGATATGAATAGGCATTTTTCTGAAGAACAAATACAGATGGCTCTAAAGCACATGAAGAAATGCTCATTTTCATTGGCTATAAGGGAAATGCAGATCAAGACTACAATGAGATACCACCTCACACCTATAAGAATGGTTGCTAATAAACAAACAGGAAACTATAAATGTTAGAGAGGATGTGGAGAAACTGGGACACTTATGTAGTACTGGTGGCAATGTATAATGGTGCAGCCACTATGGAAGACTGACAGTTCCTTAGGAAACAAAATATTAAGTTGCCACATGACCCAGCTATAGCTCTTTTGGTATATACCCAGAAGAGCTGAAAGCAATGACACAAGCAGTCATTTGCACACCAATGTTCACAGCAGCATTATTTACAATCACCAAAAGATGGAAACAAACAAAATGCCCATCAGCAAATGAATGGATCAACAAAATGTGGTATATACACAGGATGGAATATTATGCAGCAGTAAGGCCCTGAAGTGCATGACAAGATGGATGAGCCTTGTGGACATAATGCTGAATGAAATAAGCCAGACACAAAAGGATAGATACTGTATGATTCCACTTCTATGACCAGCATAAAGGTATAATCAGAGGATTATAATATAGAATATAGGGGACTTAGAGATACATAGAAACTAGAGATGGGTGAATGGTTTAAGTAATATTACCATACTGAAGATGAACATGATTGAAAGGGGTTGCATACACCTATGTGTCCCATCGATTAACACTAGAAACATGAATAAGCTTTTGCAAGAATTACATCAAAGATATGATTTGTGTACAAAGAGTGTTTATGTCCAGAGTACTGGAGGAAAACTGCTATTGCATGCTATGAACTATGTTCAAAAGGAAAACCATCAGCACTACCACAGCAACAGCAGAGGTAAATAATGGGGGTAGGACACCAGTTAAGAGGAGGTTTAGATTTCCTATCTGGTGAAGGTGTGTTTACTGGTTTTCTTTCTCTTGGGAACAATGATATAATCTCAAACTGAAAATGTTGATGGACTGTGGACCTTGGACACTATACAGGATGCCTTATGAATGCAAGTGGCTGAAGGATGCACTGACTGAGAAGTAGATTGGTGAACGATGGTGTTTACTTATGAATGAAGGTTGTGCTGCTACAAAAAGTAATAAAGTTGCAAGGCATGCAATGATGCAAATGAACATGTGAGACATTTGGTGAGGCAAAGGAAGCCAGAAACAAAAGAACATGAATGGTATGGTCTCCTTTAGAAAATGCTTATAAGAAAACAGAGGCCTAGTTTGTAAGCTTTTATAGCAGACACATTAAATCCAGAGTGGTGATTATTATTTATGGATTTTGATAAGCTGTTATATATATATATATATAAATCTCCTGATATTTAGATATAAGAATGAAGCCTATGAGGTTGGGGTCAAATTCAAAACATGGGGGTAAGGAAGACAGTGTCTATATTTTAGAACTACACATACTCTTTGAGACTAAAGAAAGAAAGCATATTTGGTCTGGAACTGAAATTTTCTGTAGCACATAATCTAACTCAACCTATTTGTACAGCTCATTTAAACAATTGAAACACAGGGAGCACAGAAGAAGAATGAAGTCCTTTAATCCTGTATAGATTATTTTAATACCTGAATACATTCTGGAGTATATTCAGCAGATAACCAAAAAGTATTGGCAAAATCCCTTGAGAGATGGGAGAAAGAATATGGGAGTATTACACCTTACCATCAGGGAATTCCCTGATACTGTGTCAGACTTTAGGGAAACCCAAAGCAATAGGTCATGCCTGCAATCCTGAGGCTTACACTTGTGAAGCTTATGTAGGTAGCAGAGAAGCTTAGACTACCTATAGGTCTGCCTAAGAGTTACATCTGGAGGACCTCTTATTTTGCTCATATGTGGCCTCACTATCTCTAAGCTCAACTCTGCAAGTGAAATCATTACCCTTCCCACTACATGGGACATGACATCTGGGGGTGAATGTCTCCCTGGCAATGTGGAAGATGACTCCCAGGGATGAATGTGGGTCTGACACCATGAGATCAACAATTCCATCCTGACCAAAAGGGGAAAAGAAGTGTAACTAATAAAGTATCAGTGGCAGTGAGAGAGTTCAAATAGAGTCAAGAGGCCACTCTGGATGCTGCTCTTACACAAGCTTCAGTTAGACCTTGCTACCTATCATAACCTGCCAAACTCCAACCAGGACCATTCCAGCCAATCCTAAAGAACACCTAGGGCAATATATAAGATTCCACATGGATTCCATGCACTAGAGTAACTTTCCAGAAACCTACAACCTCCAGATGGGTCCCTGGTCCAGATAAGTCCCAAAATCTAGACGGCCTAGCTTGTCCATGGCATCTGATAGTTTCATCTCCCTACCCCATATTAGTGACAGGCCCTTCCAGTATGAAAAAGTTAGAATGGCCATAGCCCAAACACCCCTAAAGAGAGGGATGGAAAGATCAAAGGTGATGGGAGTTATACTGTGAAGATAGGATTTAATAAATGAATATGAATGCTGAATCATTACATTGATATCTCTTTTATTCTCCAGTATCTTAGAGCAGCTAGAAGTAAAAATCTAAAATTGTGGAATTGTAACCCATGTTAAACTCTGAAAAATGTTCTGCAACTAATTGTGGTGTTATGTTTGAAATTTATTGGGTTTTGTATATGCTATATTTCACAAAAAAAAGAAAAAAATTTGATTGTGATGCTAAAAAATTATTTAAGTCTTCTAGCCTCCTATATTCTGGAGCAGCTAGAAGGAAAACTCTGAGATGACCATATGGTGGCCCATGACAAACTCTGTGATCTGTCCTGCAACTACTTGTTGAAGACTGGTTTGAAAACTTTCAGTTTTTTATTTCTTTGCTTGGTATATATGTTATACTAAACAATAAAAGAGTTTAAAAAATCCAATTTATCTTTCCTTTTACAGATCATGCTTCTTGTTTTAAGTCCAAGAATTCTTTGCATAGCTCTAGATCCCCAAGACTTTCCTCTGTTTCTTTCTAAAAGTTTTATAGTTTTACATTTCATGTGAACACATCATCCATTTTAGTTAATTTTTGCATAAGGTGTGAGGTTTAGGTAGAGGGTTCTTTTTTTTGCCTACGTATGTCCAATTACTTCAGCACCATTTGTTGAAAAGGTATCCTGCTTCCATTGAATTGCTTTCCCACTTTTTCAACAGTTATTTGGTTGTACTTATGTGGGTTTGTTTGTGGACTCTATTCTGTTCCATTGATCTGTATGTCTATTCCTCCACCAATACTGCACAGCTTTAATATTATAGCTATCTAACAAATAATAAAATATGATACAGTGATTCCTCCCAAGCTATTCTTTTCCCACATTATTTTATCTAATCTAGTTCCTTTGCCATTCCATATAAATTTTAGAATAATCTTGCTTTTATCTACCAACAATTTTGCTGAAATTTTTATATGAATTGTGTTACACCTGTATGTCAATTTGGGAAGAATTGACATTTTGTCCCAGTCCTGATCGTGAGGCTCCTTCTGCCTTGTTCTCCATGACTCAATTTGCTTTCAGATTGACAAGCCCTCTAAGATGGAGCCCTGCTTGTTTTTCTCACTAGACAGCCCATCTACCTTCCTCCATTGCTTCCATCTCAGGGACTACCTGAATTCTTGTGACTGGATCCTTTCTCTCTATGGATCTATTTTGGAGCCAGGTGCCTGGTGCAATCTCAAACATGGACTCCCTTGAAGCCCACCTTCCTCTACATCTCCCACCCCTATTATATACATCACACTACAACTGCCTGCTTGACCTGTGACTTGTCAGTTAATGTTCCTGTCCTAGCTTTCCAGTTGGGTCCTGTTAGTGAGTCTTCCCCTAGCAGTTACATAATTCCAATGTGAGTGTGTGGTGGTAGGGGGATTGGGAGAATGGCTGGCCCTGGATTCTGGCCCCTTCCAGCTTGATCTGTCCCTCTACTGTTAACAAGGCCATACTAGGTAATGTTTTGAAATATGTAAGGTGGGAATTTTAGCTCAGGACTGGATGAGTCATAGACTAAAAAGACATATTGGCAAAGCTGGCTTTGACAAGTAAAGGATAAGCATGTTTGCCTTTATAGCACTTTTTTTCTTCTTGCATTTCTTTAGTGTTCATCCAAGTTCTGCTTACTCTGAACGTCCTTAAATTAAGGAGAAGTAGGATTAAATCACTGTTTTTCAATTTTTTTCAACATTATATCATTGTTTAATATTATGCAGATGAGTATCAGGATAAAACATGGACAGTGAGAACATTCTCAGGCCTTGAGGAATTTTTATACAATTTCTAAATATATGAATACCATTTTACTCATACAAATTCAGCTAACAATATGATAGAAAATCCCTTTCAACCACTGTAATACTTCCCAAACACCTCCCATGGAATACGTTGAGTTAATTTAGCACCTTACTTTTTAAATTTTTTCAATTATTTAATTTAATTTTTTAGCACTTTGCTTTTATAAGGTAAAAGAACAAATTTTTTGTAACAGTTTTTCATTTAACAGTGAGAAGACTTGTCTTCTGAAATAAAGGATGATAAGGCCTACATAAAAATTAACAAGGATATTATTCTGATGCAAAATTTTTGTTTTCTAGACAAAGTGCTTGGTGATATAATTCATGTTTTTTGTTTAACTTTTTAAATTGTATAATACAACATATAGAATACACAAAGCAAAGAAAGAAAAAAGCAGTAGTTTTCAAAGTACTCTTCAGGAAGTAGTTAGCTGACAGATTCCAGTGTTTGTCATAGGCTACCATACCATCATATCAGATTTTTCCTTCTAGCTACTCCAGAACATAGGAGGCTAGAAGGAATGTTCTTTTATGATCACAATTGACTTTTTTTCTTTTTTGTGAAAAATACCATATATACAAAAAAGTGATAAATTTCAAAGCACAGCACAATGATTAGTTGTAGAACAGATTTCAGAGTTTAGTATGGGTTACAATTCTACAATTTTAGGTTTTGACTTCCAGCTGCTCTAAGATACTGGAGGCTAAAAGAAATATCAATTTAATGATTCAGCAATCATATTTGGTCATTAAACCCTACCTTCTCTGTATAACTCCACCATCACCTTTGATCCTTCTATCCCTCTCTTTAGGGGTATTTAGGCTACAGCCATTCTAACTTTTTCATGTTGGAAGGGGCTGTCAATAATATGGGGTAGGGAGATGGAACTAGCTGATGTTCTAGAGAGGGTTTATCAGGCTTTATCTGGTCCAGAGACCCATCTGGAGGTTGTAGGCTTCTGGAAAGTTATCCTAGCACATGGAATCTTCATAGAATCCTTTTTTCCTGTTGGCACAGTTTGTTTTATTTTATTTTTTTAATTTTTGTATTGTATAGTATAATATATTTACAAAGCAATGAAATAATAAAGCAATAGTTTTCAAAGCACACTTCACCAAGCAGTTACAGGACAGATCCCAGAGTTTGTCATGGGCTGCCATATGATCCTCTCAGATTTTTTCCTTCTAGCTGCTCCAGAATATAGGAGGCTAGAAGGCATAAATATTTTTTTTATCATCACAATTGACTTTTTATGAAAAAATAACATATATACAAAAAAGCAATACATTTCAAAGCACAGCACCACAATTAGTTGCAGAACTTATTTCAGAGTTTGACATGGGTTACAATTCCACAATTTTAGGTTTTTACTTTTAGCTGCTCTAAGATACTGGAGACTAAAAGACATATCAATTTAATGACTCAGAATTCATATTCATTTATTAAATCCTGTCTTCTGGGTATAACTCCCTCCATCACCTTTGATCTTTCCATCCCTCTCTTTAGGGTGTTTGGGCTATGGCCATTCTAACTTTTCCATATTGGAAGGGTCTGTCACTAATATGTGGTAGGGAGATGGAACTATCAGATGCCATGAAAAGGCTGGGCCCTCTATGTTTCAGACCCTGGACCAGGGAACCATTTGGAGGTTGTAGGTTTCTGGAAAGTTACCCTAGTAAATGGAACCCTTGTGGAATCTTATATATTGCCCAAGGTATTCTTGGGTTTTCAATGATTTTTCAACAATAGAATACTACTTTGAAAATTTTCTTTCAAAGTCTGAAATGTGAAACTGATACCAGTTGAGCTCTTGTTGAAACAGGAGAGGAATGGCTCTCCTTCACTCTGGAGTCTTAGGGTTCTGTCAAACCCAGTTTGTTAAACATTGATCTAGCTGCCATCTGAGAGACCTTTCCAGCTCTGACATTCTCTAACCTTTGAAACTTTAAATAAACTGAGGAAGTAAGAGGGTCAAGGGAATAAATGGTAGGTCTGTCTTTATTTGAGATGTCTTGATTTGGAGGGGTGTGGGCTATAAGAACCTTCATGCCTCTGCCTACCACAGGGAAGTTGATTCAAACTTTCCAATGGCACCTGCAACTGTCTCAGCACTGAGAAACCTTTCCTATTCTCCCAGGTGGGGTTCCTTAGTCCCTTCTTATGATCCCAGAGCATGCTATTCACCACTCCAATATAGTACACATCTGTGTTGGTTTTCAAGGTGCCAGAATGCAATTATACCAGAACTGGAACAGCTTTTATAAAGAGGAATTTAGTAAGTTACAAGTTTACAGTTCTAAGAAAGTGAGTGTCCAAATTAATGAACTAATAAGAGGTTACCTTCACTTAAGAAAGGCTGTTGGGTCAGGAACACCTCTGTTAGCTGGGTAGTCATGTGGCTGGCATCTGCTGTTCCCTTGCTCTGTTGTTTTCAGCCTCTGCTTCTGTGGAAGTTCCTCACTTTACTTCTCCAGGGCTGGCTTTCATCTCTTGGCTTCCCTTGGCTCTCTCCACGCTCTGGCTTGGTTAACATCACACAGCAAGATCTGCTGGACTCCAAGCATCTCCAAACATCCAAGTCTCTGTTTACTATGTGTCTGCATCTGTGTAAGCTCTGCTGTGAAGTTTCTGTCAGCTTTGAAGTTTCTGTCATTTCCCTAGCCTCTGACATTTCTGAGGTTTCTCCAAAATCTTTCTTCTTTTAAAGGATTCCAGTAATCAAGACCCACTTGGGATGATTAGAGTCACATCTCCATCTAATCAAATGTTACACCCACAACGGGGTGTGTCACATCTCTGTGGAGATCTAATCAAGCTTCCAACCTACAGTACTGAATAGGAATTAAAAGCAACAGCTGCTCCAACAAGATTGGATCAGTATTAAAACATGAATTTTCTAGAGTAAATAATACTTTCAAACCAGCAAAACCTCTCATTGTATTGGTTGTTTATTTACATGCTCATCTCCAATTAGGCTATGAGCTCTCTGAAAGCAGGAACTGTACTTATTTCTCTGAATCTCCACCACAGAGAACAGCAACTAGAATAGAGAAGGTACTCCATAAACATGGAATGAAGTGAAAAGTTGGATCAAGAAGGTATCATTCTTTGAATTTCTTTGTTCCTTGAATTCCTTTTTTCCCCCAAGAGACCAAATCATTCCATTTAAACTATTTTAACTCATTAATTTAATTGAAATTAAGTCAAATTATTTTATTATGTAGGTGATTAGTGTTCAGTAGAGCTTATATATATATATATTTGAGATGTATTTTATGTGCTAATGCACCATGTATTGGATTTATCTGGCATTATCTGATTAATATAAATAGTGGATCATGCAATCAATGTGTACAGTGAAGTTATGGCTATTTTATAGAACTCAGAGCATAATTTTCCTATTTTTAAATAATATCAGAGGTTTAAATTTCTTGTATCCTCAGTTTTATGAAAGACTGCTGACCAAGGATGTATTTATTTGTCATTTTCATTCCTAAGCAGACAGGCAGAATCCTTTGAATCCTTACGTTTTAGAAGATAATGGAAACTTGTCTTAAGGAGGAGCCAGGATGGGTGGGCCACGGTGGCTCAGCAGGCAAGAATGCTTGCCTGCCATGCCAGAGGACCCGGGTTCGATTCCTGGTGCCTGCCCATGTAAAATAATAATAATAATAATAATAAAAAAAGAGAGAAGGAGGAGCCAGGGTGTCAAGGGTAAAAAAACAAGTTGACAAGAAAGTTTATTGAAGACTATCTATCATAATAAAAACAGCAAACACTTCACCTAACTGAGAAATTAGGATTCAAGGGATGATTTTGATTACCAAATCATTATATAGATATTCCTTTTTGCTTTCTGATATATTGGAGCTAATGGAGGGGAATACCTGAAATCTCTAAATTGTAACCTACCTCTCTTGATCCATGATAATTATTGTATGTCTTTTATTTTCTGCTCCTGTGATTGCAAAAACCTTGTGACTTGTACCCACTTATCTAACTTTTCAATTTTAAAGTTTTGTAACCACTAAAGACAGCCCCTAATGTTTATTAATAAAGGGTCTTGGATCAACACCCACCCCAAATCCAAGGTTATCTTGATAACCAAGACCAGATCCAAACAAAATGGGCCAGCCTGACATATACAGTAGCTTAGACTTTAACCAACTAGTCACCTATACCTTATTCTCCCATTTTCTTACATGCATTCTGTAAGCATGTAATCAATCTGCACATGCTCACCAATTAGATCACCTTCAATTACTTCATCTGGGGCCACTGTGCTCATTATCCTAAATGCTGTTCATCTTTTTCTCTAATAAAACTATCAGAATTACTGCAGTATGGGGACAGAGATTTTGGGCTGATAGGCCACCTGGTTTCCTACTATGCTTCTAGTAATAAACTTTTTCTCTCTTTGAAACCCTGATGTCTTTAGAATTGGGCATTGAGTGCATCAGGAACCCACAACATTTGTCCAGTAGCATACTGTTTTTGAGGCAGGATAGAATAGGGCATTGAGGCTGTGGTCCTTGGTTTCTTATCCAAAGGAGTTAATGCACAGCTGCAAATACCTTAGAACAAGAATTTTCCCTAAAGCACAGGACCTCCCTCCCCCCACCCAAAGCCACAAAGCTTATAAAATCATGGGCCCAAAACAGACTCTTAGTTAATAACAGAAAGCCTGGGCCCATAAAGATTGTTAAACTATGTGCCCTAAATGAACTTTTGGTACATGACAGAGCTCCACAAACACCAAATGTTATCTCTTCATGAAACAAAGAAGATACCTGGCTGTTCAAAAGTTGAAATGGAAAATCACTGTTAGTGAGTCGAGAGGTTATCCTGGAGGTTATTCTTATGCATTGCATAGATATCACCTTGTTATCCAAGATGTAATGGAGAGGCTGGAGGGAACTGCCTGAAAATGTAGAGCTGTGTTCTGGTAGCCATGTTTCTTGATGATGATTGAACAATGATATAACTTTCACAATGTGACTGTGTGATTGTGAAAATCTTGTGTCTGATGCTCCTTTTATCTACCTTGTCAACAGACGAGTAGAGCATATGGAATAAAAATAAATAATAAGGGGAACAAATGTTAAAATAAATTTAGTTTGAAATGCTAGTGATCAGTGAAAGTGAGGGGTAAGGGGTATGGTAGGTATAATCTTTTTTTTCTGTTTTCATTTTATTTCTTTTTCATTGTCTTTTTATTTCTTTTTCTGATTGGATGCAAGTGTTCTAAGAAATGATGAATATGCAACTAAGTGATGATATTGTGAATTATTGATTATCTATGTTAATGTTTTATTTCATTTGTTAAATTTTTTTAAAATAATAAATTTAAAAAAAAGAAAATCACTGTTAGTAAAACCTCCTTATAAAATAAGCCACTGGTAAATGCCTCTCTCTTGAGCAGGTCTATGTTAATTTCTCTAGCATGTACTAAGCTTTCAATAAACTTCACTGCTTAATGCTACTTGGTTTCTCATCCCTGAATTCTTTCTCATGATAAGATTCCAAGCCTGGAGCACAGATGGGCTCTGGTGTCAGCAGAGCTCTGGTTACACTTACTATGCCGTTCTAAGTACATTCCAAATATTACCTCAATTTAATTCTCATTGCAATGCTAAGAGGTAAATAAAATTAATATCATTTCTATTTTCTAATTGAGAAAAATTGAGACTCAAGAGAGGGGATGTGATTTGTCTATTGGTCACATAGCTGAAATAGTGGAAACCATACTTGAACCCAGTCAGCCAGACTACAGAGTCTGGGTGCCTCACTACTCAGTATACTGCCACTTGAGCTAGGAAAGGAAGGAATATCTGGGGCAGTCAAGCAGAGCCATTATTTGGGGCATATGCAAGGGGATTTCAAAGGCCCAAGGAAGGGAAGTCTGCCTTCCCATTCATCTTCAACCCCATTCACTTGGTAATGCCTGATATTTCATTAACAGAGATTTATTCCTTTGACTTAAGATTTAGTTCACTGTTTATAATGTAACAATTCCTGGGTGAGGTAAGACTAACTTAGGAGTTATTTTTATTTTCCCAGCCTGTTTTCATTTTTATTTTATGAGTGTCACTTTTCACAGTACAGTTTCAATCTTTGTATAGTTAAATCTATCCATCTTTTCCTTAGGGTTGCTTATCTGTTATCATGGCTTTACAAGTTATCATCTCTCTAAGCCTCTATTATAATTAATGCACTTTTTTCCCTGACTAAGGGGAGACAATGGCATTACCAGACAAAGACAAAGGCTGTAGATTCTTTCACCCAATGTGCTCAATAACCAATTCCTGAGACACTGGGGTTTCAAAGAGAGAAAGAGTTTATTACTACATGTGTAGTAGGATAGCAGATGGCCTTGTGGCTGAAAATCTGTCTCCCCAAACTGCACCAATTCAGATAGTATTACTGAAGGAAAGATGGGCAGGGGTTTAGGATAATGAGCACAGTGGACCCAGATGATGTACTTAGAGGTGATTTAATTATTGCCCATGCACAAACTGAATGCATGCTTATGTGTGTCAGAAATGTAAGGAAATGCAGAGAGGTATAGGTGACTTCTAGGTTAAAATCTAAGCTACTGTGCATATCAGGTGGGTCCACTTTGGTTAGATTCAGTCTTGGTCATCAAGATAACTTTAGATTTGTGGTGGGTCAGTTCTGGGCTAACCCAAGACCCTTCACTAACAAACATTAGGGGTGATCTTTACTGATTACAAGACTTTCAATTTGAAAAGCTGCATAACTGGGTACAAATGAAGATTAGTCACAGGGTTTTGACAAGCACAAAGACAGATGATAAGGGCTATACAATCATTATCAGAGATCAAGGCAGCTGGATTACAATTCAAAGATTTCATGAATTTTCCTTTTCTACTCCAATATACCAGAGAGCAAAAAGAAATATCTACATAATGATATGGTAATCAAAATCATCCCTTAAATCCTGATTTCTTGGCTACAATTCCTCCCTCTTTTTTGATAATTATCTCTTAATCTTGAGAGATATCTGAGTGCTGACTCTCTAACTGCTTCAGGGCTGAAAAGGGGCATTGTTACCAAGGGGCAAAGGGATGAACCAATGAAACCAGTTGTTTTTTGGAGAGTCCAGTATCTCCAGGTTTCAGAGATTCTCTGGCATTGGAACAATCTAGAGGTTTCAAGTCTCTGAAAAACAAACTTAATAAGTAAAATTTTATAGTGCACAGTATATCTTTCAGAATTTCTAGGAACACTGTTTGGGGTTTGCCATCTTATGGCAGTTTGCAGTATCTGGCTGAAACTTGCATAAAAGTAATCTCCAGAATGACCTCTTGACTTGATTTGAAATCTCTTAGCTATTGAAACTCTATTTCTTTCCCCCTTTTTGGTTAGTTAATCCATGATGCTAGGGCCAGGCTCATCCTTGGAACTTATGTCTCATGATGCCAGGGCCAGTTGTTTCATGCTGCCACTGCCAAGCTTAACCCCCTGGAAATTATGTCCCATGTAGGGGTGGAAGCCCAGAGTTTGGCTTAGAGATAGACTACATTTGATCAACAGCAGAGATTTTATGGAGATAACTCTTAGGCATTAATAATAATTAGGTTCAGTTTACTATTACCGAAATAAGTTTCATAATGGCAAGCCTCGAAATTGAAGCCTTGGCTTATTAAATTGGTAGCCCCTCTTGTTTAAGAAAATATCAGAAATTCCCCAGGTGGTGAAGCTTAATAGTCCTATTTTTTTCCAGTCCCTCAAGGGACTTTGCAAACATTTTTTCATTTTCTGCCCAAAATACTCTGAAATGCATTATTGCATAACATTAACTTGTATAGCTCATTAAGATTTTGTTCCTTATTCCAGGTTCTACATCAAATAAAGCTGAATTAGGTTAACTGACTACACAGATTAAATTAGATAGTGTAAATTTTGGACAAAATAAACATTTTTCTTTTTATCTCACACAAAAGCTTAAGCTTTAAAATACAGACAATATTATTCTTTATCTTGTATATTGATTTACCTTAGTTTTAACCAGATCAGTTTCATCACATCTTCAATTGGAGTTTGATTTTCTTTTTTTTTTTTTAAACAGTTGCTGAATGAATTATGCTGACTTTCAGAGCTGGAGAACTGAATCCAAGTCTCAGGTATCACACAGATATGTACAGTTCCAGGGAACTACTGGGTTATATAAGAGCAAAGCATTTCAGAATTTAAAGATAACAGTTAAAGCTTACAATCTGAGCTTTAATTTTCATAAGCATTTTTAAATGAAGCTACTTTCAGAAATAAAAGCATTAGAAAGTTGTTTTATATTAAGAAACCATAGCAGATTGGTTTTGTTCTGTTTCACTTTTAAACATTTACCAGAGTTATTTAATTAACAGATAAAATTATATATATATATATAATGACCTCAAATATATATATATATATATATATATAATTTGTCCTGCCTTTCTTTTAAAGTTTTTCTGTGTTACAGATGGAGCTCTGATGTATAGTTGACCACATACATTTTTAGAGGGGTATTAGAGCAAAGCAGTGCAACTGACAATTTGGCTATTTCTATGATCTGTAGCCTTTTAAGAGTAACTAAAACCATGACAAACACCACCATACCATTGCTTAACATCATACAGATTAGAACCAGCATATAACATGGACAGTGAGAATACTGTCAAATTTTTAGGAATTTTATACAATCTCTAAATATATGAATATTTTTCCTACACAAATTTAATGAGCAACAGGATAGAAAATCCCTTTTAACTACTGTAATACTTCCCAAATACCTCCTATGCAATAGGTTAAACTATTTTAGCACTTTATCTATACAAGGTGAAAGAACAAATTATTTGTAATAGTTTTTCCTTAACAGTGTGGAGATTTGTCTTCTGAAATAAAGGAGAAGGCCAAGGATATTATTCTGAGGTAAGATCTTTGTTTTGAAGATGAGTACCTGGATGATCAAGAGAAACTTAAAAAAAAGAGACAACTTTACTTTAAGAGCAAACCAACAATCCACATTATTTTAACAGGGAGAAAACTACTAGTTTTGTATGAATACTCAGCTTGAAACAAAAGCTTTCTTGTTTTTTTAAATATATGATACACAAAGCTTTTGAACCCACATACTTCCTGCTAATAATAGTAGTATTCATGAAGGGTGAAAGAGACAGAGATACTATAAAATACAAGAAATTTATGCTTGGGTTTGGAACATAGCCAGGCATTTATATACTTTATACTCAGAACACAGAAATTATTACTTTACAATATGCCTAAAATCTCTCAGTCCAATTCAGCACTACCATCAGAGGTCAGAAAAGCCCCAAGTTTGAAATGTAGTCAGCATTTTTATATTTAAGGGGTTTATATACAGAAAAAAACCTCAAATTTTTTTCTCAACATTATTTCCAAATGCTAAATAATACCATGTATATGTTAGTTTACAAAATTAAGTTATGGTTTCTAAAAACTAGTTCAGAGTTCTATTTAGTTAAATGTTTCTTTCTTATTTAAAGGCCTTGCAAGTGTCATCTCTTTTATAAGGACTTCTTAGGTCATTCTTTATCTATCTGCTCTTTAAATTCTTCCAGCATTTTAATTCCTTCATTATGACTCTCTTACACTATGCCCTGGTACAAGTATATTCTAACTAGAATATAAACTCTTTGAAGCTAAGACTTATTTTTTTTTATTCATGACAGCATTTACTAACAATAATATACTGATTGATGTTAACAAAGCTACTATAAATTCAAATTCTTCCACATACTGAAGTAACAATTGGCCAAAGTAACAAAAAGCCAGATTCTTTGAAATCCAGGTAATCAAGGTTATAAAAAAATCCATTTATGTTTCTTACTAAACTTAACTGATTTCTTAAATAGACTATATTTGAGCATTAGCATATTTTAAATTTTATCGGACTTTAAATAAGTCTTATTACCAGGTACATTGTTCAATTCATGTAACCTAACCTATCTAGTTAGACTATTTTTTTTTGGCATGGGCAGGCACTGGGAATCAAACCCAGGTCTCTGGCATGGCAGGTGAGAATAGTTAGACTATTTTAAGAGGAATTTTATAAATACTAGTTTTATCAGTAAGCTTATATAGATTTAGGGAGAACACATCTACGCTGAATAAAATTGCATTTGTTCAATTAAAAATTTATCATAAAATTCCTTTTATTAGAGGTTGAAAAAAATCTTTGTTTTCATACTATCTTAAAATACAAACAATTTTAAAAGTACATTGACTATCAAGTTCTGGAGAGTACACTGCAATTTTATAATCTATTCCAAGTGTAAATCCAGGGAAACTTTTCCATATCTCTCAAAGATCTTTCATTTTACTTACTGAAATTTGATAATTAGTTTTATTCAGTTACTCCAACCCCAAGGCTATATATATATATATATATATATATATATTTACATGGGCAGGCACCGGGAATTGAACCTGGGTCCTCTGGCATGGCAGGCAAGCATTCTTGCCTGCTGAGCCACCATAGCCCACTCAGCTATTTATATTTTAATAATAATCTGATTACTACAGTTACCATTGTAAAAGTATTATTGGAAAAAATACCATTAACAAATACAGCCTATTCTGTAGCATTTTATATACTTACCATTTCTAATCTCCAGGCCTAAAAGAAAAAATTCTAGGCCACACATTGCCATATCTTTCTGTGCCTAGCCCTTCCCTATAACTGCTTTAGGTGGTTGGGCCTCAGGGCAGGGATAGGTTGTACATACTGAAAGATATCAGGTTTGTTGAGTTTGGATTTGAAAATTTTAGGTGACGGTCATGGAATTTGAGAGTTCCTATGCCCTTCTTTTAACTATTTCCAATTATTAGATTTTACTAAAAGCTGTGAACAGGACCATTGGAAAAGGTCTTTGCTTTTTTCCAGAGGCAGCCCTTTGGCAGTTTTCTGCTGTCTTAAGGAAATTCCAGGGGCTATTTCTTTCTAATGTTCAGGTTTGTTTATAGTAATTACAAATAAGTGTTCTGAATCTTGCTGCTCAGAGACTTTTCCTCTTTTTACTCTTTTACTTCAGAAGTACCAGTTTCTATATTTATATCAGGGACCTAATTATATCTAACCATTCAAATAGAACTCTTTAAGAATTTTCTTATTAATTTGCTATTACTATGCAGAGGTATGAGAATATACATTGAAAACACAGACAGACACAAATAGAAAATTAGTTACACAAGAAACAGAAACAGAAATACTTTTGAGAGGGACAAATAAAGGATTGACTATATTATCTCATCCCATTTCTACCATTTTACAGAACAATTCTAACTATAATATCTTTAACTTTAACTATAATGGTAGTATTTTCATTTTAAACCATATTGAGGCCAGATTATGTTATAGAATAGAACCCCTATTAATAGATTCATAACCAGAATCTTTTCAATTTTCAATACAGCCCAAAGGTTCCCTTTTTAAAATAATTTCTGTAATCAGTAATCAGTTAGGAACATTTGACCAATACAAATGTAGGAACACACCAATTAAAAACTAGACTGAACATGCTAAGGTAACAAACAGATATTAAATGCTTAACACACCAATTTACAATTAAACAAAGATCAACTCTTACTATGCCCAGGTAACACACCAGCTAACATTTAAACAGGCTTACTTAACATCATTAAATACCAATTAAGAGTGGGCCATGGTGGCTCAGTGGCAGAGTTTTCACCTGCCATGCTGTAGACCTGGGTTCAATTCCTGGTCCCTCCTCAGGCAAAAAACAAAACAAAAAAACCAATTAATTGTCATGTTACTCATTTTCTAGGAGTATAGTCAACAGACAAATTTAGGCCAGGGCCTCAAACCCTGTACAGAATACATGTTGAACACATCAATTAACAACTAAACATAAAACACTGATCACATCAACTTAACAATTAACCAATACCTAGGTGACACACAGGCTAACACTTAAAGAGGCCTACTTAATTTTATTAAACACCAGTTAATTGTTGGATTGGTCAGGGCTTCAAACCCTGTATGGCTGGTACCCAAAATCAGAAGGTGTAAAGGTCAGAGCAAAGGGGATCATTCTGGAAGCATGACCCTGGCCTAGGTCAAGGGGATTCAAACTGACTATTTACTCCCTAATCCACTTTTACCCTGACAACCCACTCACCCAACCAGATAGATGTCTAAACATGGAACCAGAAATGATTTCCCTCTTTAAAGCTTTCTTAGGCACCAAAGTCTCTGGAGTGCTGGCAAAACAGAGAAACCCCAGTTGCCAAGCCTCTAGACTAAACTCGGTCCAACGGCTGCAAAAGGCTTGGTTACTCTGCTCTGCTGGGGCTCCAGAGATTTGGTCATTTATCCCTTCATGGTTGCAAAATTGTTATGGATGAAGGCCATGGATTCTTTTGCCCAACACACTCAATAACCAATTCCTGAGACACTGGGGTTTCAAAGAGAGAAAGAGTTTATTACTAGGTATATAGAGGAGAGCAGATGGCCTAGAAGCCCAAAATCTGACTCTCCAAACTGCAGTCATTTGGATAGTTTTATTAGAGAAAAGATGAACAGCATTTAGGATAATAAGCACAGTGGCCCCAGATGATGTAATTAGAGGTGATTTAATTATTGAGCATGTGCAGATTGATTACATGCTTAACCATAGCAAATGTGCAAGAAAATGGCAGAGAGGTGCAGGTGACATAGGTTAAAGTCTAAGCTACTGCACATGTCAGGTGGACCCATTTTGGTTAGATTCAGGTTTGGTCATCAATATAAATTTAGATTTGGGGTGGGTTAGCTCTCAGCTGGCCCAAGACCCTTCATTAATAAACATTAGGGGCAATCTTTAGTGATTACAAGACTATAAAGTTGAAAAGCTGGATAACTGGGTACAAATGAAAGTTAGTGACAGGGTTTTTACAATCAAAGAGGCAGAAGATAAGGGCTAAACAATCACTATCAGAAATCAAGACAACTGGATTACAATTCAGAGATTTCATGAATTTCCCTTTTCTACTCCAATGTACCCGAAAGCAAAAAAGAATATCCATATCATGATTCAGTAATCAAAATCATCCTTTAAATCCTGATTTCTCAGTAACAATGGCTCTAATCTATCTGTTATATACTGCCTTATTCATTTTGAAATCCATAAATGAAACCTTTATCATTGTCTTCTCAAACATAAATCAAGACAACTTATTTAGTTTTCTCATGCTCTGTCCCTGTTTCTGTTTTTCTAAAAATATTTTTATTGTACACAACAAACATTCTTTTTTTATAATTAAAAATTTTTTTAAAAAACATAACAACATATAAACACAAGCATTCTTACCACATGATTATTCCATTCTTGGTATATAATCGATAACTCACAATATCATCATACAGTTGTATATTCATCACCATGATCATTTCTTGGAACATTTGCATCAATTCAGAAAAAGAAAAAAAACTCATACATACCATACCCCTCACCCCTCCCTTTCATTGACTGCTAGTATTTCCATCTACCCAATATATTTTAGCCTTTCTTTCCCCTATTTTTTTCTATACCCCTAACCACTCCCTTTCATTGATCACTAGTATTTCAGTCTACTAAATTTATTTTAACATTTGTTCCCCTTTTATTTATTTTTAATCCATATGTTTTACTCATTTGTCCATACCATAGATAAAAGGAGCATCAGACACAAGGTTTTCACAATCACACAGTCACATTGTGATAGCTATATCATTATGTAATCATCTACAAGAAACATGGCTACTGGAACACAGCTTTACATTTCCAGGCACATCCCTCCAGCCTCTCCAATATACCTTAACTAAAAAGGTGATATCTATATAATGCATAAGAATAACCTCCAGGATAACCTTTCGACTCTGTTTGAAATCTCTCAGCCATTGACACTTTATTTTGTCTCATTTCTCTCTTTCCCTTTTTGATCTAGAAGGTTTTCTCATTCCCTTGATGCTGAGTCCCAGCTCATTCTAGGATTTCCATCCCATGTTGCCAGGAAGTTTACACCACTGGGAGGGATGATCCACATAGAGAGGGGGAGGTCAGTGCTTGTCCTGTTGGCTGAGAGAGAGAAGCTACATCTAAGTAACAAAAGAGGATCTCTTGGGAGTGACTTTTAGGCCTAATTTTTTTTTTTACCTTATCTTACATTTATTGGATAAGAAATGTCTAATGTTTTGAAACAGGGACTTTTAAGGTACAGAAGATGGGACATGGGCAGACATGATTTCCTTGAACCTGCTCCAAGTTTGGAATGTTTGCAAATGTTACAACTAACAATGATGAGGTAAACATTCTTTATGGTTTTAAAATAAAATCTTTCATTTGCTGAGTATAGATGGGTACTGCATCCCTATAACATTTTTTTGTTCCCCCTATTATTTATTTTTATTCCGTATGTTCTACCCATCTGTTGACAAGGTAGATAAAAGGAGCATCAGACACAAGGTTTTCACATTCACATAGTCACATTGTGAAAGCTATTATCATTATACAATCATCTTCAAGAAACATGGCTACTGGAACACAGCTCTACATTTTCAGGCAGTTCCCTCCAGCCTCTCCATTACCTCTTGGATAACAAGGGGATATCTACTTAATGCGTAAGAATAACCTCCAGGATAACCTCTCGACTCTGTTTGGAATCTCACAGCCATTGACACTTTGTCTCCTTTGACTCTTCCCCCTTTTGGTCAAGAAGGTTTTCTCAATACATCGATGCTGGGTCTCAGCTCATTCAGTTTCTCTCAATCCCTTGATGCTGAGTCTCAGCTTATTCTAGGTTTTCTGTCCCATGTTGCCAGGAAGGTCCACATCCCTGGGAGTCATGTCCAATGTAGACAGGGGGAGAGTGGTAAGATTGCTTGTTGTATTGGCTGGAGACAGCAGCCACATCTGAGCAAGAAAAGAGGCTCTCTTGGGGGTGACTCTTAGGCCTAATTTTAGGTAGGCTTGACCTATCCTTTGTGGGGTTAAGTTTCATGTGAACAAACCCCAAGACTGGGGGCTCAGCCTATAGCTTTGGTTGTCCACACTGCTTGTGAGAATATCAAGAATTCAACTTGGGGAGGTTGAATTTTCCCCAGTTCTCACCATTCTCCAAAGGGGGCTTTGCAAATACTTTTCCACTCACTGATCAAATCACTCTGGGATTCATCAGGACATCACTCTGGGCAAACCAATAAAATCTAATGTCCTACCCAAGGTTCCATGTACTTATGTTGTTCAACCAACTATCTACATAAGTTATATTAGGAGATGCACTAGTCAAAATATAAATTTTGTACCAAATAGACATTTTTTGATTTAGTCTCACACATAAGTTGAAATTTTAAAATATTAATTACCATCTATTTTCAGCACCCTGCAGTAACAACATTCCTTTGTTCTTCCTCATGCAAAAACATTTTAAAAATTGTACATTTAGTCATTATCATTATACACTCTAGGCATTCCTAGATTATACCATTGCAATCTTTATCATCTATCTTTCTTTATGATTTCACTTATGCCCCCAGCTCTCCTCCATCTATCATTCTCACATTCAGCTTCATTCAGTGTTTTAACATAATTGTATTACAGTTAGGTAATATTGTGCTGTCCATTTCTGAGTTTTTATATTCAGTCCTGGTGCACAATCTGTATCTCTTCAGCTCCAGTTACCCAATATCTTACCCTAATTCTATGTCCTGATGGTCTCTGTTACCAACGAAATATTCCCAGTTTATTCACCAATGTCAGTTCATATCAGTGAGACCATACAGTATTTGTCCTTTTGTTTTTGGCTAATCACACTCAGCATAATGTTCTTAAGGTCCATTCATGTTGTTACATACTTCATAACTTTATTCTGTCTTACAGCTACATAATATTCTATCGTATGTATATGCCACAGTTTGTTTAGTCACCCGTCTGTTGATGGACGTTTTGGCTGTTTCCATCTCTTAGTAATTGTAAATAATGCTGCTATAAACATTGGTGTGCAAATGTCCGTTTGTGTCCTTGCTCTCATGTCCTTTGAGTAGAGACAGCATATAGATGGGTCTTGTTTTTTAATCCATTCTCCCAGTCTACGTCTTTAGATTGGGGAGTTTAATCCATTAATATTTAGTGTTAATACTGTACGAGTAGTACTTTCTTCTTCCATTTTGCCTTTTGGATTTTATCTGTCATATCTAATTTTCCTTCTTTTCACCTTTACTCTTAGTCTTCCTTTCTACACTCTTCTCTACATCTCTCTCTTCTGTCTTCATATCTGTCTCTAGTGCTTCCTTTAGTATTTCTTGCAGAGCTGGTCTCTTGGTCATAAATTCTCTCAGTGATTTTTGGTCTGAAAATGTTTTAATTTCTCCCTCATTTTTGAAGGACAATTTTTCTGGATATAGAATTCTTGGTTGGCAGTTTTTCTCTTTTAATAATTTAAATATATCATCCCACTGTCTTCTTGCCTCCATGGTTTCTGCTGAGAAATCTATGCATAGTCTTATTGGGCTCCCCTTGTATGTGATGGATTGCTTTTCTCTTGCTGCTTTCAAGATTCTCTCTTTCTCTTTGACCTCTGACATTGTGATTAGTAAGTGTCTTGGAGTATGTCTATTTGGGTCTATTCTCTTTGGGGTATGCTGCACTTCTTGGATCTGTAATTTTAAGTCTTTCATAAGAGTTGGGAAATTTTCAGTGATAATTTCCTCCATTAGTTTTTCTCCTCCTTTTCCCTTCTCTTCTCCTTCTGGGACACCCACAATATGTATATTTGTGCACCTCATATTCTCTTTCAATTCCCTGAGTTCCTGCTCATATTTTCCCATTTTTTCCCTATATTTTCTTTTTCCTGCCAGATTTCAGATGTTCCATCCTCCAGTTCAGAAATCTTATGTTCTGTCTCTCGAAATCTACCATTGTAGGTTTCCATTGTTTTTTTCATCTCTTCTACCGTGCCTTTCATTCCCATAAGTTCTGTGATTTGTTTTTTCAAATTTTCAATTTCTTCTTTGTTCATTCCTTCCCTTCTTTATATCCTCCCTCAATTCGTTGATTTGGTTTTTGATAAGGTTTTCCATGTCTGTTCATATATTCTGAATTAAATGTTTCGGCTCCTGTATCTCATTTGAATTGTTGGTTTGTTCCTTTGACTGGGCCATATCTTCAATTTTCCTAGTGTGATTTGTTATTTTTTGCTGGCATCTAGGCATTTAATTACCTTAATTAGTTTATTCTGGAGATTGCTTTCATTTCTTTTACCTAGGGTTTTCTTGCTGGATGAATTTGTTGTCTATCTGTTCTTTGACATTCAATTCAGCTTTATCTGGACCTCTAACTTAAGTTTTGTTTAACAGAGGAGAATTTTTCAGTTTTTGTTTTCTTGTTTCTTGCCCTGCTTGTATGGTGCCTTCCCCACACACACACACACACACACTTAGGAGGGTCTACTTAGGTATTATAGACCACAGGCAGATTTTCCCAGACCAAATTGGCCTCCTATCAGGAAGAAAGAGTCACCTGCGTCAGTTTTCCATGAGGGTGAGACCCAGCAGGTTGGAAGACTTTCCTGTGAAGTCTCTGGACTCTGTTTTTCTGATCCTGCCCAGTATGTGGTGCTTGTCTGCCTGCAGGTCCCACCAGCATAAGATGATGTGGTACTTTTAACTTTGGCTGGGGTCGTGGTGGAGACCGAGGAGAGGTTGTAGGCTGATTTTAATGGTTTCAAATTACCAAGCCCTGGTGTCTGAATTCCTTGAGAGAGGGATTCCACCTGAGTTGGGCTTCACCCCTCCCCTGGGGAAGGCACAGGCTCCAGACAAGCCCTCAAATGAGCTCACTACTGCCTAGCCTGGGGCAGTTGTAGCCTGAGGCATGTATCCAAATGCAGTCAAGGCTTTGTAGAAACACAGCCACAAAAAAACTCTGTTTCCTTCTTTTTTTCCCTTTTTCCATCAGCCCTGCCCACTTGGAGATGGGGCAAAAATGAGTGACCTCTGCTTTGACCAGGTTCACCTGAGCTTGGGGCCTACTTTTAGTGGTCAGAATTTGTTAATTAATTCCACAATTGGTGTTTGGTTGGGCTCAGCCCCTGCTGCTGGTAAAGCCTTTTTCCTTTCCCCTCTGGGAAGTGGCCTGTGGGGGAGGGGCACTAGCCATTGTGGCTTGGGGTACTTACATTTCTGGGGGGGCTCACAGCCAGTCCAGCTGGTCCAGATTGGGGTACGCTGTGTGTCTGGTCACTGATGTGTCCCCAGGAGCTGTTCTGTATTGTTTCTGGTTATTTAGTAGTTATTCTGGAGGACGAACTAAAATGCACACATTGTTAAGCTGCCATCTTGGCCTGGAATCCCCTAGGCCTAATTTTAATTTGGCTTAGCCTATCCTTTGCAGGGATGAGTTTCATATGAACAAAGCCCAAGGTTGAGGACTCAGCCTATTGCTTTTGTTGTCCCCACTGCTTGTGAGAATATCAGAAATTCTCCACATGGGGAAGTTGAATTTTCCCCCTTTCTGGCCATTTCCCCCAAGGGGACTTTGCAAATACTTTTTTATTCACTGTTCAAATTACTCTGGGATTTATAGGTCTGCCCTGTTTCTGTTAACTCAATTCTCTTCAAATTTGGGGGCTCAAAACAACTCAGAGAATTAGAGGAAGTGGAGAGGAGGTGGAATGCCTACTGTATTTCAGGCATTGTGCTGAAAGGTGCTTTCCCTTGCCTTATCTCTCTTCATTTAATCTTTAAACAGCTTTATGAGGGGGAGAAGTGTCCTATGGGTGGTTCCAAGAGGTTCTAGGCCTGGGCAAGATGCAAGGGGATTCTAGTAAGACTCAACCCTTCTGGAAACCCAGCCCCATACTCAGAACTGGTGATATCAAATAGGCAGTTAGAAATGAGATCTGAAGATCACTGAAAAGATTGCAGATAGACATCTAGTTTTAGTCACCCTCAGAGAGATGAGAGTTGAAGATAGGGGAAGGCATTGTTCTGATTATGGGGCTGGGTCTGCTTTCTGAGGGAGAAAGCAGAAAAGATTTGATGACAGTACTTTAGAGATTGCTTCTTTATTGTAGTCAGGAAACAGTAAAGGGGTTAAAAAAAGAGAAATGCACTCAGAAAAGAAATTAGTGAGGGAGGTGCTGTGTCTTGAAAGTCAAGGGAAGGAACCCCATCTCAGTGTGATGTCACCCTGGGAACATAGCTCTGACCACCTTCTCCATGGGCACCAGCACAGAGCTCAGCAGTCAACCTGCTGCTTTGTTTTTACAGGTGCCAATGAGAGCTAAAAGAGGTTGCAGCAAAAATGAAGCCATCTATGTGAAAACATTTGGTGAGCAGCAAACTCACAGGTAAACACACAAGTCTTGGAAAATTATTTTTTCTTTTTTTTGCATGGACAGGCACCAGGAAATGATCCCGGAACTCCAGCATGGCTGGTAAGAATTCAGACTGCTGAGCCACCATGACCCTTGGAGAAATTTTTTACCATTACCAGCTTATGCGTTTGGGGGGAAGGGACTATCCAAAGATACAAAACATTTACAAAGTTAGTTATCTAGCTTCTTTGCCCAGAAATCCTGAAACATACCCAATTACAGCACAGCATCATAGAATTCCAAAATAATAGAGCTAGAATACCAGTCCTGCTAGTCCAATCCCTGCAAGCTACAGATGATGGAACTGAATCACAAAGAAGGAACAGATCTGCCTGAGGTCACACAGGGTGTTAATGGAAAAGCCTCACCCAAGTTGAGGGATTCTGAGTAAATGAGAAATGAATGAGGAGAGGGTTGGTAGCAAATGTTCCCTTAAGTTGATGAACTCTTAAAAGCATATCTTGTAAAAAATAGAATCACAGAATGTCAGTGCTAAAGAAGGCCGTAGAGTTCCTCTTCAAGTGTGATGTTATTTTATAAATGAGGAAACGAGGCCCAGAGATGTTTGGCTTAATATCATTTCAACTGGTTAGAGGGGCAGCCAATCCCTGAACACAGTTCTCCTGCTTCCTTAGCTCACCTCTTCATGGAAGCTGATCCCTGAAAATACTTCTGGATGTAGAAAACCTGTATACATTTATTTAAAAAATGAATACAACAAAAGCAGTTGGATGATGATTTCTCATCTCTTATGGTCAGAATGCAAATTCTATGGGAACAAACATATAAGGAAATAGTTCAAGGAAATGAGAAAATTACTACATCTTTTAAATAGGAAATATAGGATAGGAAAGGGCAGATAGGTTAAATAGCTCACACCTACTGGGGAATGGGGGATGGGTGACACAGGGAAACAGACCAGAGAGAGCCCTAATTTTGCAACTGTTGGGCTTAGAAAATGGAGTGTTTAGACATGTGTTTTCTGTTATTTTAAGTTGCAGGGAAATTAGAAAGTTCCATCCTGTCATTTGGAAGATGGGAAGACTAAGCCCTAGCAGAGGAAGAGACTTGCCCAAGGATATGTATAGAGGCAGTTTCAGAACTGGGATTTGAACCCAAGGTCCCAGATGCACAAGTCAGTGTGTCTTTTCCCTTGAGCTCTGGAGGAAGCTGGTAAACGTTTACTAAGATAACTCAGTATATGTACATCAGGCTATGTTTATAATAGTGTCTTAGTTTTCCAGGGCTGCTATGACAAATACCACACACTGGGTGGCTTAAATAATAGAATATTATTGTCCAATGGTTTTTGAGGCTAGTAGTCCAAAAACAAGGTATCACTGGGTCATGTTTTCTCCTGGAGTCTATAGGGCTGCAGCAATCTTCTGTCACAGGGTAATCTTTCTCTCCTTGCATGTGCTCCTCTCTCTGGTTTTTGCTGACTTCTGGCTTCTACTGACTTCTGACTTCTTTTTGACTTCTGGCTTTTTCTGACTGCCAAATTTCCTTCCCTTTAAGGACTCAAGTCATATGGATTAATGCCCACCCTGATTCAACTTGGTCTTACCTAAAAGAAATCTTCAAGGGCCCTATCCACAAATGAGTCCCCTTCTTAACTAATAATAACATACAAATGGGTTCACACTCACAGGGGTTGGTTAGGACTTGAACATGTCTTTTGTGGCAGACATGATTCAATCTCTAACAAACACAATATTTCATATTAGGGTTTACACACTTAAAGAGGGGAAAAGTTGGGCTCCCCTACTCCCAATCCCAGCTTTTCTGGTTTCCTGCACTTTGCAAATGGGGGATGCAAGTCAGTGACATTGGGTAGGTAAGAAAAAATTGAGGAGCAAAAGTTCAGTGACACAAAGCCTTAAAAAATAACTATAATCTCATTTCAGCTGAAATGTCTGTTAATACCTAGCATGCTCTATGTAGGCAGATGAAAATTATCTGCTAATATAATATAATATAATAACCCCTACTTCCCATCTACTGGGGGAATCTTAGGTAAGGCTTCAATTAGCCCCCATTACAACAACTGTCAGGTCATATTAACTGAAGGGATGGAGAACATGCAAGTTTCTGGAAGAGTGTGAAGAATGGGAGCACCAATCTTTGCCCCTAATTTACTGGTTGACCCAGGCAGGTCAATACCCAATTCTGATCTTCAGTTTCTCTATGTACAGGGGCCCTTCCAACTCCAACACTGTATGGTTCTTCTCCAGTCTTTCCTGTCTCAGTAAATAGCACTGCCTCATTGCTCAGACCAAACACCCCACATTAATTTTAGGAGTCCTTCCTCTCTCTCCTTATTTCTCCTACCCCATAATAAGCTAATGTTAGTTCTATATCCAATAACATTATGTCCAGTCAGTCTATTTTTCTTCATCTCTACTGTTATCACTGCAATCCAAGCTGCCATCATCTCTTGCCTGGACAACTGCAAGAGTGTTTCACCGGTTTTCCTGCTTCCACTCTTGCCTCAGTACCATCTATTCTCATAGCAGTCAGAGTGATCTTTTAAAAACCAGATCATGTTGCTCTCCTGCTTAAAACCTCTGATGGCTGTCTACTATAATCAGAATAAAATTCAAACTCCTAACTGAGGTTTACAATATTCTGTTTTTCCCGGTCCCTCAGGTTACTCCTCCTCCTCCTCCATCAGTCAGAGTTCTGCTTTCTTTGATAGCCAAGTATGTTCCTGCCTCAATATCATTGCACTGGCTATTCCCTCTGCTCAGAACACTTTTCCTTCAGATCATTGCCTACCTAAAATTATCATATTTATTTGTTTTTTCTGTTCTGTGATTATTGTCTGGCTCCTTCCACTAGAATGTAAACTTCATGAGGACAGTTATCTTAGTGAAGCAGTCAAGCATAGTGGTTAAGAGCATGGCCTCTGGATCCAGGCTGTCAAAATTCAAATTCCAGTTACATTGCTTACTAACTGTGTGACTCTGGGCAAGTTACTTAACTGCTCTGTGCTTCACCTTCCTCTCTTTAAAATGAGGATAATAATTGTATATACTTCATAGCATTATTGTAAAGATTAAACTGATTTAATACATGCAAAATATTATATCCCCAGAACCTGGAAGAGTGCCTTTGTTGGCTGATTGCATGACTGAATGAATCCTCAGTGCCTCTTGCTCCTTCCTCATATATAATTCATCACCAATCCTGACATTTTTTTTTCTCTTAAATACTTCCTAAATAGCTCTCGTATATATTCATTTCTCTCCATTTCCACCTCCACTTCTCAAATCCAAGCTCTTGTCCCCTCTCTTCTACTTTACTCATTTAGTCTTCTGACTGCTCTGGGGCCATGTAATACAACCAGAGGGATCTTCTCAAAATGCAAATCTAATCATGTATCATTCCCACTGCTTAAAATCACTTAATGATTTCTCATTGCTCTCCCATAAGGGATCAAAATCCTCAGAGCTCTCATGGTCCTGTAGGCTCTGACCTTGGTTTTCCTCATCAGCTTCATTGTGTACAACAAGCTCACTGTCACTCTCTATACTCCATCACAAAGGCCTTCTTTCAGATTTTTAAAAGTGCGCTTTCTCATCCTAGTGCTATCATACACATGCAGTTAGTTCTCTCAGCCTGAAATGTTCTTTCCTCTTTCCCTCCCTTCCTGTCTCATTTTCTTTACGCCTCTTCCTAAAGAAGCTTTGCCTTGACTGTCCCCTTCCCTACTGCCCAAGACTATGATGATATTTCCTGTTATGTGTGCTCATAGAAACTAGACTTCTTCCAAGTCCTAACTGCTGGGTATAGCTATATGCTTATGGGTGTGATTTTTTTTTAAAGCTGGTTTCTCCCATTAAGATGTAAACTTGGTTAGGGCAGGGCAGTATCTACTATGGTTCATGATAAATATTTCTTGGCTGGATGACTGAAACCTGAAAAATGTGGCTCACTTTTTTCTTAGAAATGCCAATTAAGAAACATGACTTGAAAAATTTACTAAGTAATTTCTAGTACTTTTTGAAAGGCAATTCAGGATGGAGGCTGCTATTGTATCTCTGCCTCCTCCCCTGGTTCAGTTCATTGAAGCACAGGGGAAAGATCTCTGAATTCAAACATTCTGGCCTCCACTTTTAACCCTTGATCTATTCTGTGAAAATATAATCATGTCAAGACTGGCTATCTTCCCCTTTGCTAATTTCTCACATTTTATACAATATCCTACCCACCCACCCACCCCCAACATACTCTGCCCACCCCTTACCCATTTCTTGGCAGTAAGAGCAATGTTGGACCTGATTGAACTAAGATTTTTTATTTTTACCATCGCAAATCAATCAGTTCTAATAAAACCATGCATTAATACTCATTGCTAGCATAACTACTAAATATTCTCTCATCAATTACAGATTTCTGATTAATTGGAAACTATTGAACACTTAGTATGGGAACGCTACCAGCCTGGCTCAGAGACATATTTAAGTACTGCTTCAGGAGAAGGGGAAGAAGGCTATGGTTTTCATCTTTATTCCTCTCTCATTACTTGCCTAGATCCTTACAACTCAGCAAGGAGCACGTAAAACACCTGTTCTCAAAGAGATCAAGGATCATAGAGGCTCAGAGGCTTATAGACCCTTTCCTTGATTTGACACTTCAATTTTTAAAAACAACACAAACCCTCTTCCAAGCTCCAGGTCCTCCCAAGTTCCCTTTTCATAGATTAACTGACATTTCTGACATCTTCTTTTTATGTCCATGGATTGGGAGCAAAGTACATGCTGGGTTCTCTGTTGGCTCAGAGTGAATCCTTTGTGAACCCTCTGGCTGAAGTAACAGGGGCATTCAGATTCCATGGAGCCGCAAAAACCTTGATACAGGCCATGTGGGACCATGGGAAGAAAACAGGGTCATGAGTCAGGATTCCTGGCTCTGTGTCAGCCAGGTTAGGTATACTTGGATAAGTCCTTTGCCTCTCTTGGCCTCAGTTTCCTCATCTGTGAAATGTGGTTGGGGTGAGGCCTGAAAGAGAAGATATTTGCCAAATTACTTTGAAAATAAGACTGTAAACCAATTTGTACATTTAATTTAAACAACTACAAAGCCATACCCAAACCCTGACAATATGAGGTGAGGATTCTTAAAGGATGGTGGAAGAGACGTTAGTTTTAAAACTGCAAAGGCATTTCTAAACTGCTTCCCACACATACCCATGCATATCCTCTACTTTTCTCCAAACCAGCATTAAATTACAAGCAAATGTTTTTATTATATTTGCCACAAATACATACATACATACATATATATATCTCCGGGATCCCATTTTATTTTTGGTCTCCATATTTTTAATACAGATTCCCTTCATTAAGCTTCAAGTAACGTGGTCCAACACAAACCCAGGCTCTTGTTTTGCAACTCATGGTATAGTGTTGGCCAAGCCACTTTTCTGATCTGAGTCAGTTTTCTTCCTTGTAGAATGGGATACATTTTCTTAACTCTTTCACAGGAATTGTGAGAATGAAATGAGGGTCTGTATTCAGCCCCCAGCTTAGTAGCTGATACATACCAGGCACTTACATGGGTTTGTTCCTTTCTCCCTCCTCTTATAGGACAGGTTGGGGTACAGTTTTTGGCCCCCAATACTATTGTAGGACAGCTCAGTATGCACAGTTTTTGTGATCAACCAACACTGGTTTTCAAATGACAGCTAGTGGCGCTATAAGATAGTAACCCTCAAAACTATCAGGAAAACATTAAGCTAGACACCAGGGGAAATTTCCTGGTTGTGAAAGTTATTATATTTGGAATCCAAGGAAGAAAATTGCTTCAATTCTTCCCTGAAGAACTCTTAAAATCAATGGACACATTCAGAATGGCTTAAGATTTATGTTCCACAAACTTTTCTCAAGCTCCTACAAAATATAAAGCACTGTGTTCAGACCATCATGGGAATGATCTCATTAGTCACAATAAATAGTCACAATAAATCTTTCAGATAGGGCTCTTTAGGTCCATTTTTCAGATGAAGAAGCTGAGGCCCAGAAAAAGAAGGGGCAAGGTCAATCAAAGAGGGCTCTGTCTCATCTTTAGTTAGCAGTCAGTCAGGTCCTCCTTTTGTCCAAAGCCCAATTTTGTATGCTTATCTGTGCTTTCTGAGTAACTGTTTCTATCAGCTTTCATCTCCATTAATTAATTTTCCACTTGCCTCCAATCACTCCTCCAACTTTATTGCTCCTGTACTGTGAAAACAAACAAACAAACTCCACATTACTTGGTGCACTGCAAGCACTTAATAAAGGTGTGTTGGATGAATGTGTGCCTGTAGGATTATGTCCAAACTCTTCAGTCTGATGTTCAAGGTCCTTCACAATCAGCCTCCAGCCTACTTTTTCTAGATACATCTACCTTTTCTTCACCCCCACCCATCCACACACACCCACACCATATATGAACCTTATGGTCCAGGCACCCTTGATCCTTTCCTTTCTTATACCTCCACACATTTGAATGTGCTGTACCCATTACCGTAAATCCATCCTCCCCAATGGTCTGGCAAATTCTCAGCCATGTTTTGAAGGTTACTTACACATTCTGTACTCAGGCTATCCCTATTGTGTTGCTGTAATATGACACCAGCCACACTGTAATAAGTATTACCTTCCCATTTCTCCAACTCTTCAAAGGCAAGGTTTAGATTTTATTTACCATTGACCAACCCAGAGCCTCCTTTAATACCTCCTTCATTGACTGGCAAAGTCTGAGCTCCTTAAATGTTTGTTGAATGGATGGGTGGCTGAAAAGATCGAAGTTCCTTCTGTTTTTGCAAGCTTTTTGCAGCCCTCCTCCTTCCTCCCTCCCTCCCGCCCGCCTCTTCTCCTCCCCTAGTCCCACCCGCCTCTGAAAGCCAAAGGCAGCAAGCAGAACACTCATCATCTCTAAAGCTAATTTCCGTGCAGGCTTTCTCTCTAGCCCCAAATCATAGATTAATTAGCGACTTTGGCTAACCTTTTTGGGAGGTGGTTAGGCGTGAAGGCCCCCAGAAGAGTGTGAATAGGTGCGTCTTTTATTTCCCAGGCGCCTTCTGGAGTATTTCTTTTTCTTTTTCTTTTTACGCACAGGCCAGATTAATATCCCCATTCCCTCGCACTCCTCAGAACCTTTGACATAATTATCTGTGACAAATTTATTTGAAGAGCAGTTGCAGGAAGAGAAACAGACATGTCTCACTTGGCCTTCTGGGAGTTGTAGTCCTACAGCCGCCTGGGCTGCCTGTCTGGCCCTAAAGCTGAGAACTACAGCTCCCAAGCTTTCTCCAAGCTCCTACCGCACAGGCTCAGAGCCCAATGCCCGGAGGAGGTGGCTGCATTGTGGCTATTGTATGCTTTGGCTGGTATTTTTGTATATTTCTCGGCACGTGAAATTGGGAGTGAAAAGCATGGCTGATGAGCAAGAAATCATGTGCAAACTGGAAAGCATTAAAGAAATCAGGTAAGTGGCACATTGCAGCTCCCCCTAGGCCTTCCTCCGTGCCGCTCAGAATCCCAGGTTGCCAGAGGAGGCTGAGTTACCTATTGTAAAGTATCTATTGTTGGGCCACTTGGTGAAGAGGAGAACCGGAAAGGGGTCCATTCATCCCAGACGTCTAGGTGAGGCTAGGATGGAGGGAGGGAGAGAGGGAAAGAGGGAGAGAGGGAGAGAGAGGGAGAGGGAGAGGGAGAACGGAGGGAGAGAGAGAGAGAGGGAGAGAAAGAGAGACACAGACACCTCTGGCCAGATGTCGGAGAGAAAGCGCACACAGGGGCTGGTCCCAAGACAGCGTTTTTTCTTTTCTTTTTTTTTTTTGTTGGGGGCTGGCGGCATTCGTGGACCCATTTTTTAAAGTCCTTATGGCTTTAAGATAGCTTTGGCTCTTTGCTGTTTTCGAGTCGAGAATTTTATTTTCAATCTCAAAGGAGAGCTCATTGAGAGCCGAGTCTAGCACGTCGGGACTGTCTGGGGCTGCGGGGCTGGGTGTGTAGAGGAATCCTGGTTGCCAGGGTTCCGGGGACGGCGTGCACCCGCACGCACGCGTGTGTGTTTTGCTTTTACTCACCCCTTTTTTTTTCTCTCCTACCCCACCCTCGGTCGCCGCGCAGATGGTGGGAGGCAGCTGCTCAGAGGTGCCCGTAGTGAAGGGCAGGCTGGCTTAGTGGGGCTACCGGTGTCCTAGGCCCTCCCGGGGCTCCTTTGGCACTGAGATGTTGTCCTTACTCATAACGTGATAGCGCCGGGCGGGCTGCCTGCCTGATTCCAGGCCTTCCTTCACCTTCCCACCGCTGTCAGAGCCCCAGCCCCAACTCTCATCCTCGTTCTTAGGATGGCCTGGGTGGGGCTGTCTCTGTCGAACATTTTACTGGAACCTGGCAAAGGGGGAGGCGGTATGTCAAGTGTGTCCGTTTAAGAAACCAGACTTTGACTATGAGATTTAACCCCTGGAATACCTGATTGAGATCTATATGTGATAGGGGGTGGTGGGCGTGGGTGAGAAACACCATGGTTCCTTCTTCCCCTGGAGGGATTGCTTCTCTCAACAGGGGAGGAAAAGCAAGAGGACTATCATTTATTGAGCCCCTGGTATGCCAGGCCTGTTGATGTACTTTAGTTTCAGTAGGAGTCTTGAGAGGTGTGGTTTCTTATTCTTTAAAGTTGGAAAAATGGAGGCCAATGTTAAGCAACTCACCTAGAGTCACACAGCTTATAAATGCCAGATCTGACAGGGAAGGGGTATGTGCTGCATTTTTTTTCTGCCAAACCATCAGGAGATAGGCAGTTAGACATTGTGGCATTGTGGTGCAGGAGAGGACTTGCTGTCAAAATAACAATGCAGCTGATAAGCAGTTTAGGATGTAAGTAAAGAAATCTAGGGTTTCACTCTCCCCAGGCTTGAAAGGATCCTCTCCTCTACTCCCTCCCCCCCATCCCCTCACATAAGGATGAATTAGGAGCCAGGACATTCATCTGTGATGTAAAGATACCCCTTCCTCTATAGAGTGGAGTCATGTGTTCTACTCTTGCCAGTGGCAATCAGCTATTCCTCCCCCTACTAGTTGGGGTGGGATGTGGGAGGTCTAGAGTGGAGGTTGACCTCTCATCCCCACCTATCAGTAACAAGAAGCCCCTCCTCCTCCCCACACACTAGAGTATCAACCAGAGGCCCAACTGAGAACCTGGACTTCTATCTCAATAAGGGAGTAGTATCCTGTTTTCCCTGCCAGGAGAGTACCAGAGGAGGCATGCCAAAATGTAAGATTTAAATAAAGTCCAGAGTGTCATACAATGATATCCCAAATGGTCAGATTCCAAAGAAAATCACTCACCATACCAAGAACGAGAGAGATCTCAACTTGAAAGAGAAAAGACAATCAACGGAGGCTGTTTTAGTTTGCTAAGGGCTGCTGTAACAAATACCACAGGATAGTGGACTTAAACAACAGGAATTTATCATCTCACAATTTTGGAGGGTAAAATCAATGTATTGTGAGGATCATGCTTTCTCTGAAGTCTGTAGTGATCTGGTGTGGCTTACCAGCAATTCCCAACTCAATCCCAACTTCTGTCATGTGGCCATCTGTGCTGGTTTGAAAATATTCTGTACCTAAGAAAAGCAATGTTTTAATTCTGATTCAGTCTTGTGGAAGCAACTGTTTATTTTAATTCTATTTCATTACTGGAGGTTGGAAACTTTTGATTAGATTTCTCCACAGAGATGTGACACATCCAATTGTGGATGTGACATTTGATTAGATGGAGATGTAACTCCTCCCATTCCAGGTGAGTCTTGATTAGTTCACTGGAATCCTTTACAAGAGGAAACATTTTGGAGAGAGCCAGAAATGACAAGAGCCTACAGAAATGACAGAACAGCAGAAATGACACTGGCAGCCAAATACCTCTTCTTTTTCTTGATGCTATAAATCATCTCATTTTCCTGCAACATAAATGCTTGGACACAAGTGAATAGAAAACAATTCTCACAATTAAAAGTTTGATTTCTTATATGCATATGACTTTTAACAAATACATATGGATCTCTAGTACATATTTGCATATAATGTTTATAGCTGCTATTTAAAGAGAAGTTATAGTTATTAGAATTTGCTATAAAAATTGATCCTGGTCCTAGGAAAATTTTCCATAAATTTTTCTGATTAATGTTATATTTATCATCCCATGGATTTGGCACAAATTGTCCTCTATGTATTAAACTCTGATTTAGCTTGCCTGTCCATATAGTCTCAGTTATCTTCAAGTTAGAGATGGGAGGCCCCACAGGGGCTGCATCTCTTACAATTCCATAGGAATCATTAATTATGATAACTGCTCAGTCCATATGACATAACTGCCATCCATCCCAACTTTCTTTTCCATTTAACAGGCAAATATCATTTGATTCCATAGAGTTATGGAGGGATATACATATAAGTAATTATGAGAATCATCCTTGATCTTAAACCATGTAGTTTGATTATTTGTTGTCATACATGGTAATTCATTACTTATGCATATGGATCTTTCTAAAAATGGAAGAGTTAAATTTGACACCATTTTTCCTTCTTCCTTAAGTAGTTTTGAAAGCCTTGAATCTACTGGACCTGGGAATCCTAAACTAGTATTCAGATATTTTTGTAAAGTTGGATCTGCCCATGTTAGGGCCTGCAGCAGAAGTGGGTTAGGAATATACACCCAATAAGTATAATTATGTCCCTGTCCTTCAGCAATTAAAGTTGTATGTCCTATAATGTACATTATGTATTTAGTTATTTTCATCAGAATTGACATGTCTGGGTTTTATTCTTTTTGAGGGAATCCAAACTGAGGTTCCATCATCTGTAATGATAAGAGCAAATCCCCTACCCCACATCTTTATCATGCCTGTTTTTCATAAATCATCATTAACATCTTTCCAATAGATCGGCTGCAGCTGCAGTTCTGTTTGGGTCATATTACTTTTCTTTTCCAAATTACTAAAATGTTGTTCTGCAGGAGTCTGTGATGAATTATTATAAATGTTTAAAAAATTTAAAGTAAACAGTGCTTTTGCTAATTGCTCTTTTGGTGTACTTATTTTCACAACATCATCCTCCTGATCTCCCCCTTTTTGTTTTATGAGCATAGACTTTAGCATCTGGTTGGTTCATTCAATAATTCATTGCCCAGAGGGATTATGTGGAATTCCTGTGATATGAGTAATATGAAGAGTAGTATAAAATTTATGAAATTGCTTCCCAGTATAAGCAGGACCATTGTCCATTTTAATAGATTGAGGGCATCCCATAACAGCAAAAGCATTAAATAAATGTGACCGAACATGACAGAAATGTTCTCCAGATTGTGCAGTAGCTCAGATGAAATGAGAAAAGGTGTCTATAATAATATGTACATATTGCATTTTACCAAAACATGAAATATAAGTAGCATCCATTTGCCATAATTCATTTGCTTTTTGATTTTGAGGATTAACCCCTGATGCAAATGGGAGTGCATTTAAAGGTCCACATGTTGGACAAGTCCTAACAATGTCCTGAGCTTGCTGTTTAGATAAAGATGAAAATTTCTTTCACAACCTTTTGCTATTAATATGAGTCAATTTGTGAAATATCATGGGATCTTGAATTACTTCTACAAGAGTATCTGCTTGATGGTTTTGTAATGATAAAGACCTTTAAGATTAGTATGAGCTCTTATATGCATGATAAAAAGAGTATTAGTTCGACTTCTGACTGATGTTTGTAAATGTAAAAACATTCAGGACAGTTCATCTCCTTCAAACAAAGAAGCTTTTTCAATTTGAGTAACTGTTTGGCAGACATACTTAGAATTAGAAACAATATTAAGAGATTGTGGAAAATTTTGCAATACCTGAATTACAGCTGCTAATTCAGTACGTTGGGCTGAGGTATAAGGTGTTTTCTAACTTTTGTTTTCACCTGGGGTGACATATGCAGCCTGCCCATTATTATTACCGTTAGTAAAGACGGTAATAGCTAGCAGGGAAGCCCGAACTATTTTAGGCAAAATCCATTGTGTTCTTTTTAGAAATTGTAAAAGTTTGTTTATTTATTTATTTAAAAAAATTTAACAAATGAACAAAAACATTTCTGACATATCATTATTCCATTCTATATGTATAATCAGTAATTCATAATATCATCACATAGTTGCATATTCATCATTTTGATTAAGAAATTGCAAAAGTTTTGACATAGGCAAATGATTATTAATTTGTCCTTTAAAATTACTTAATGCTATTTGCCAAGAGGTATTGAAAATAAATAGACTTTGAACCTCTCCCTTTGTGAGATCACACAGTATGCGCTTAGGATTGTGACCTCTTAATTGATAATATCTTTGGTGATCTTTGGCTATTAAAGAAATGATTTTTTGCAAATACGTATTTAAACATTTTTGTCAATTATTTGGTAAAAAAAATTATTTTAAAATACTATCTTGCCAAAGTAGGCCTGTGGGAGATTGCAAGGTAAAGAAAATAATAAAATCAACAGGTTTTTCTAAATCTATTTGAACAAGCTGTCCTTTTTGAATGCGTTGTTCAATTAATTGTAATTCTTGTCCAGCCACAGTTGTTAACTGCCTTTTGCTTAATAAATCAGAATTTCTTTGTAAAATATCAAACAGGTTCTGTAACATATAATTTAGAATGCTTAAAGTGGCTAGTAGCAAAACTGAAAGCAGAATGTCAATAATGACATGTACCCATAGTAAATGACCAGATTTTGTAAAATGAATTCATTAGATTGATTGAAAATGAATGCAGAAATGAGGATTTTTTTATAATTGGTTGTGCATTTTTGGTAATTTTAAATTTGTTGCATGTAGTTTTTATGATATTTTCCCACAATAGTGGCCAAATTCCAATTTGCTTACATGATCGGGCCCAGTTGGGTCTTCTGGGAACTGGCTAGGGACCAAGAGGAGCTTCCTGGGACCTAGATATCTTTATTAAAGTACACCTCCTTCTGGGAGGATAGCCAGTCCTCCCAGCTATAGTGCAGATTTTAATTGTTTCTTTTCAAGGTCATGTGATAGCAACATCAGCTGCATGTAATGGCAACATCAGGTGAATAGAACAGATGCCACAAGTATTTTTTCTTTGCATTCAGCCCTCAAATTTGATCTGCTCCCAACTTAAGTCATGGTTATTTTGGGATAAATTTAGTTTATACCTATGTAGTTTATATAAACACTGGATAAAGCATTAAAATATTTTGGCTTAAAGGAATTTAGGTGTTTATATGATTTGAATATTATTTAGTGAGTAATAGATTCATTTATAGCAATATTACTTAGATTAATAGATTAAGCCACCTGGTCTGGGGCAAGAAAAGAAACAGTTTTTTGCCAGTATAATGATACCCAGAAGAAAATCAGTATTTTTTATACAGATAATGACATGATAAAAGTTAACATAAGCTAGTTTGATAAAACACAGACTCTTTGCCTTTTACACTGATTATCTAGAAAAAAATTTTATATCTTTTCATTGAGTCCAAGAAAACGTTGTTATTTTAGACTCATTAACTCTTTCTTGATTTTGACCATAATTTCTAGTTTTATAAACCCTCAGCAATTATTACATTAGTTCAGGCTTTGTCCTACATTTTTCTCATTTTGTAACAGTTATTCATTTTAACTTAAGATAAAACTATTCTTTTTCCTATTAATAAAAATACATCTTTTATATTTTTCATGCTTAAGTCATTATTTTAAACAAATATTTTACCACACATAATTACCATCAAAATTAGATTTGTTAGAATAATTTTAAATACTTAAAATACTTTGGTTAATGCATATTTGAAACATCAATATATAGTTTTTAACAAGAATTTTCAGTTTTAAAGTTCTGAAAATATATTTCTTTTTCAAATATGAATAGGAGCTAAACTCACGGCTAGTTTCCAAATTGCTATTTGTTGAGGATCTAAGTTAACAGAAGGAGATGGAGCTGCCATTCCCATTCCTTGTCACAAGATTTTATTTGCAGCATTGGTATAAATTTCAGTAGAATAATTATTTAAATTAAACCAAGGTAACAACAGAACACTTTGAGACAGAACTACAATCCTGAATTGCATACCCCTTAGTGAACCAATCTGTTACAATTCCATAGGGACCATTAATGAGTACTGACTCATGTTCTGCATTGTTCCTATTGAATACTTTCTGACTCAGGTGTATATGAATTTTTATATAAAGGCAGCTCATTAAAAACAGGTTCAGAAATTAATTTTTTTCTTGCTCTGCTATAGGTATGGTAAAGAAGCAATCTTTTAAATCTATCATAATAATAGGAAACATTGTGACCTTGAGGCTGAAACCAATAACAATACTTCTGTACTAAAGAAAAGAGCTCTAGTGACTCTGAAGTCTTCATTGAGACCCCTGTAGTTTCTAACAAAGTTTTCAACACACAAATATACTCCTCCATTTGCCTGTTATGATTTCCCATTACCCTGATGCTACAAGGAAATTAAAAATTACTTTAAACTTTAAAAGGCTTACAACAATGACCTAGGTCTGTTCCTGTGGCAAATCCTCAGCATCCGGAGACATCCAATTTCCTTGGATACTTTAACGTGAAAGTGGAGTAGTCTCTTCTTAGGGTCCCTTTGTGGTCGCCATCTGTTGGCCACTGTTATGACCCTAAGGAATGTTAAAGTAAAATGAGAGAGACTGGGACCAGGGGGTCTGAAGTTTTAGCAGTAAAGATAACAGACAACTTTATACTTAATTAGTTCCTGCTTATATACTGCAGGGTTTATGTGACTAAAAGCATGCATACATTTCGTGATAAAACAGAGTGCCTACTTTTCAGTATATTACTCCCTACATACAAGAGATAGCTAACAAGACCTTGGGGTTTAAGGAAAAAACAAACATCCTCTTCCTCTTAGACTGTCCTCCAAGTAAGCAGATAACAAGTCTCCATAGTTTACTGCCAAGGCCACTCTGAAACCAGTCACTCCCAATAAATTCCGCAGGTTTTCTATTAACCCTTGGCTCCTACATCTAGGCATTCCTAGATTATACCACCTCAGTATTTATTGTAGATCTTTCCTTCTGATTTCATTTGTGCCCTCAGGCCTCCCTCTATCACTCTCACATTCAGGTTCATTCAGTATTCTAACATAATTGTATTACACTTAGGTAGTATTGTGCTATCCATTTCTGAATTTTTACAATCAGTCCTATTGCACAATCTGTATCCCTCCAGCTTGAATTACCCACTATCTCCCCTGTTTCTATCTCCTGATGTTATCTGTTACTAACTGAAGTTTTCCAACTTCATTCACTAATGTCAGTTCATATCAATGAAACCATTCAATATTTGCCCTTTTGTTTCTGGCTAATCTCAGCATAATGTCCATCCATGCTGTTACATACCTCATAACTTTATTCTGTGTTACAGTGCATAATATTCCATCGTATGCATATACCACAGCTTGTTTAGCCACTCATCTGTTGATGGACATTTAGGCCGTTTCCATCTCTTGGCATTCGAAAATAATGCTGCTATAAACATTGGTGTGCAAATGTCCGTTTGTGTCCTTGCCCTCATGTCCTCTGAGTAGATACCTAGTGATGGTATTGCTGGGTCATATGGCAATTCTATATTTAGCTTCCTGAGGAACTGCCACACTGCCTTCCACAGCAGTTGCACCACTTGACATTCCCGCCAACAGTGGATAAGTGTGCCTCTTTCTCCACATCCTCTCCAGCACTTGTCATTTTCTGTTTTATTGATAATGGCCATTCTGGTGGGTGTGAGATGATGTCTCATTATGGTTTTGATATGCATTTCCCTAATAGCCAGGGAAGTTGAGCATCTTTTCATGTGCATTTTGGCCATTTGTATTTCCTCTTCTGAGAAGTGTCTGCTCATGTCTTTTGCCCATTTTGTAATTGGGTTGTCTGTCTTTTTATTGTTGAGTTGAACAATCTCTTTATATATTCTGGATACTAGACCTTTATTTGATATGTCATTTTCAAATATTGTCTCCCATTGTGTAGGCTGTCTTTTTACTTTCTTGATGAAGTTCTTTGATGCACTAAAGTGTTTAATTTTGAGGAGTGTCCATTTCTTTCTTTCTGTCTTCAGTACTCGTGCTTTGGGTGTGAGGTCTAGGAAACCACCACCTATTATAAGATTTGTAAGATATTTCCCTATATTTTCTTCTATAAGTTTTATGGACTTAGATCTAATGTTTAGGTCTTTGGTCCACTTTGTGTTAATTTTTGTATAGGGTATGAGTTATGTATCCTGTTTCCTTCTTTTGCATGTGGATATCCAGGTCTCTAGGCACCAAGTATTGAAGAGGCTGTTCTGTTCCAGGTGAGTTGGCTTGTCTGCCTTACTTGTGCATAGATGAGAAGGTCCATATCTGAACACTCTATTCAATTCCATTGGTCAATATATCTATATTTATGCTGGTACCATGCTGTTTTGACAACTGTAGCTTCATAATATGCCCTGAAGTCAGGCAACATGAGACCCTGACTTCATTTTTCTTTCTCAGGATACTTTTTGCTACTCAGGGCACCCTGCCCTTCCAGATAAATTTTGTCATTTGTTTTTCTATTTCTTAAAAGTAAGTTTTTGAGATTTAATTGTTATTGCATTGAATCTGTAAATCAGTTTACATAGAATTGACATCTTAACTATATTTAGTGTTGCAATCCATGAACATGTATGCCATTCCATTTATTTAGTTCTTCTGTGATTTCTTTTAATAATTTATTGTAGTTTTCTTTATATAGGTCTTTCGTCTCTTTAGTTAAATTTATTCCTAAATATTTTATTCTTTTGGTTGCAATCATAAATGTAATTTTTTCATGATTTTCCGCTCAGATTGTTCATTACTAGTGTATAGAAATATTACAGATTTTTGAGTGTTGATCCTGTAACCTGCCACTTTGCTGTATTCATTTATTAGCTCTTGTAGTTTGGCTGTGGATTTTTTGGGGTTTTCAACATGTAATATCATAGCATCTGCAAAGAATGAGAATTTTACTTCTTCCTTTTCAATTTTGCTTCCTTGTATTTCTTTTTCTGGTCTAATTGCTCTGACTAGAACTTTGGACACAATGTTAAATAACAATAGTGATAGTAGACATCCTTGTCTTTTTCCTGATCTTTGGGGTAAAGTTTTCAGGTTTTTCCCATTAAGGGTGATGCTAGCTATGGGTTTTTCATATATTCCCTTTATTATGTTGAGGAAGTTCCCTTCTAGTCCTATGATTTGAAGTGGTTTCAACAGGATGTTGAATTTTGTCAAATGCCTTTTCTCCATCAATCGAGATGATCATGTGGTTTTTATGCTTTGATTTGTTGATAAGGTGTATTACATTAATTGATTTTCTTATGTTGAACTATCCTTGCATACCTGGGATGAATCCTACTTGGTCATGGTGTGTAATTCTTTTAATGTGCTGCTGGATTCGATTTACTAGAATTTTTTGATTATTTTTGCATCTATATTCATTAGAGAGATTGGTTTGTAGTTTTCTTTACTTGTAATATTTTTGTCTCACTTTGCTGTGGGGGTGATGCGGGCTTTGTAGAATGAGTTAGATTGCTTTCCCTCCTCTTCAATGTTTTTGAAGAGTTTGAGCAGAATTGGTACTAATTTTTCTTTGAATGTTTGGTAGAATTCACATATGAAGCTATCTGGCCCTGGACTTTTCTTTTTAGGGAACTGCTTAATAACTGATTCAGTTTCTTTACTTGTGGTTAGTTTGTTGAGGTAGTCTATTTCTTCTTGAGTCAATGTTGGGTTGTTCATGCCTTTCTAGGAAGTTGTCCATTTCATCTACATTGTTGAGTTTATTTGCATAAAGCTGTTCATAGTATCTTCTCATTGCTTCCTTTATTTCTGTGGGGTCAGTGGTTATGGCTCCTCTTCCAGTTCTGATTTTATTTATTTGCATCTTCTCTCTTCTTTTTGTCACCCTTGCTAAGGGTCCATCAATCTTATTGATTTTCTCATGGAACCAACTTCTGGTTTTGTTGATTTTTCTCAA
>PVIY010019009.1:0-46546 GCA_004026745.1 Myrmecophaga tridactyla
GCCCTGAATTCAAATGTCTTTATGGGTTAGAGTAGTGAATGAAATAATTGCATGATGGTGACCACCATCCCTGCATCCTTTAAGTTTTTGAGAGTGGTACCAATTTCCCTTTGGGTATGGTGTTGCTCATGGTTTAATGCATCTTCTGGGAAGAGTCAAGCTTTACTATATTTTCTGGGGGAAGCTTCACTTGACCTTTCCCACTACAATGGTTCTTACTCCACAGAAACCAAACCATATGAGGGTTCTGCCAATTTCTAAGATTATCCATTCCAACTATACATTTGGAAACTGGGGAAATGATCATCGCATGCATTCATGGACCTAGAGGATCCCTTGTTAGCTGGACGTGGGCTAAGTTATCTTCATAACTGGTTTCTATATGACTATGCCTACCACGACAAACGCAATGGCAATTTAGGTCTTCTGTATCTCTGTCAGTAGTACTCTTTTCCAAATAGTAATTGAAATCTGAAGATCTCCCTTTGCCTAAATGTACAGTTACCCACATTAATGGCCATGGATGTCTTGGGAGGAAGAGGAGGACCACTACATTACACACTTGCTTTGTGATTTTAGGGATTTTCTTCGTAGGGGGCTGCTTCTCTCTCAATCAGTTGGTTTTTAGTTAAGAAATGGTTAAATTGTGGAAACTGGGAAAGGGGCCTTGTGTAACCAATGAACCAGATGACTTTAATCTTTTATTCATTCAATTTTGATTTCTTTTCATTATAGATGTTAAGAAATATCCTTTTATTCTACACAGCTATATTGTCCCTTAAATTGCCTTGTCTTATTAACTCTCTTCAAAGATCTTTATGGGTTGGATTCTATCAGTTTCTGTTTCAATATCATTGTCCATTATGTACTTAAGAGTGTCTCACTTTTGCCATTTGACAGCTGCTATTTCAGGATCTTATTTTCCCAAATGCTTTTAGGGAGCTCAATTTTTTAACAGCACCTCCTACTCTTTTTCTAAACTATATGGAGAGCCAACTTTAAACTTCTTAACAATGTTGGTATAGCACTCACCAGCATGTTCATTGTTACTTGGGCAAAGGGATGTCCTCTAGACTAATTTTTCTCAACTGGTAGCATTTTTTTTCCTGACAGTGGAAATGTCTAGATACATTTGTGGTTGTCACAAATGAGAAGGTCCCTCTAAAAAGGACCTCTAGCTCTCACATTTAAAAATTTGTGAATATGAGATTACAACCCAGCATAGAACTTAACAATATTTACCATATTTCTCAGTCTTTATGGGTATTATTTCCCTTAGACTTTCAAATATCACATGTATCGCACAATATAGTGGATCCTTTTTACCCATATCTTATCCTAGGTTACAAAAAGAGTTTAGAGCAGATCAGGGACTGTCAGTACCCCACCTAGCAGCAGTTAGTGGGTACTTATTGCCATCTTCCAACAAGTTTTGCAACTCCAGGATTCCATCCTTAATGTCTTATTACTTGGACTGTATCTGCCACCAACTATCTTTGGTCATATTCCCAAAGAAGTGCCTCAGATGAGGACTATTGTGTATGCGATTTTTTTAAGATGTGTGAAAACTGAAAGGGAGAGAGAAGATCAGAATCTGTCAGGCTAAGGAAATAACAGTGACGACAAAAATGCTCCAGCCAAAAAAAAAAGAAAGAAAAAGAAACAGACAAAAAATAAGATTTAAAAAAAAAAAAGAAAAACACAAAGAATACTCCAGCTAGCCATTGCAAGGGCGTACACTAAGCTGTTCAAAAAACAATAAAAAGGAAGGTTCTGCTGGATCTGGGTGAGTTCAGATAGAATGTGATTTTGAGATGAAGCAGAAGAGGTAAGTAAGGACTAGATCAGATAAGCTTTGAAACCTAAGATAAAAAGTTTGAATTTTATCTTAACAATGAAGAGAAGTTTTTAAAGGGATTTAAACCATGGAACAGAAGAATCTGATTTCACCTTTTTAAAAAGTGATCTTTTAAGTGTCAATACACCTTTGTTATTGAAGTCCTAGCTTGATGGAAAACATTAAAAAGGGAAAACATTAAAAAAAAAAAGTATTTTCAAGAGAGGGGATGTCATACTCTCCCTACACTGTATTAATGCTTGGTGTTAAGATCAAAGGAAGGTAAGAAACTTTGAAAAATGATTTTTAAAAAAGACAAAAGATTAGTAATGGAATTCTCACCTTGTTGAGCCAAGATCAGAAATCTGATTTGATTTGAAATGAGATTTTATTTTTAATCTTAGTTTTCATGCACATTGTCAGTTGCAGAGCAATGTGCACTTATTATATATGTGAAAGAATCATTTAAAATATATAGGTTACTCTTAGGTGGGACATATATTGCTTCTTTTAGACCATCAGGAGGAGATTGGTGCATTGACCTGTGACAGAGAGACAAGATTTTTATCTAGTCCAGTGTTTCACACACAATTAAATTTCAATATATATGTAAAATTTGTTGATGGACTTTTACTTCTCAAAAGACCACAAAAATAAGAAACATCTTCCAAACTGTTTCTATGATTTTATTTAATGTCCTTTATTGTCATAGAATTTCTTTATTAAGTTAAAATATTATGTTGGCTAAATATATTTTTAGGAAGACCTAACATAGAAGTGATAAATTTTAAGTAACGCTATGTTAAACAGAAATGAAGTGTTCATTTAATAGAAAATGGTAGTTACATGTTTTTCCCATATGGGTCCAAGTCTAGACTCAATAGGAACAATTCTTATATGTATTGAGAATGCAATAAAATCCTTGACTTTTATTTAAAATTGCATGTTCGCCTCATTATCTCTCTAGTTTCACTTCTTCTTAATGCAGGTTTTTAAAAAGATAATTTGAAACATGCTGAATTTTATTCATCATTGATTTATTATTTTTAGAATAATGAGCTAGTCATTTAGAATATGTCAATAACATTACTTTAAAAAATACAATATCCTATTAATCAAAATGAAATCTGCTGTATTAATTATTGGTAGTATTAAGTAACTCAGCTGTTAACTATTATCGGGTTAAAAAAAGAACAAAATTTTGAGAATCTATCTAGATAATTAAATTTGTATTCTTATTGATACTTGGTGAGAAGTCCATTTCTTATTTTATGATAAATTATAATAAAATTAAAAATGAATATATGAAAAGTACATCATATTCTATTTAAACTAAAATGAAATGCACCCTTTTTAAAATTGCTTCGTATAGTAATATCAGTATGCCTTATATTCACAATCAATATTATAATGACCAATAGGTTTTTATTTAATTGAAATAAACATATTTTAATTAATTGTTACTGCTTATTATTACAATCCAGTCTATTAAAATCTAGATCATGAAGGTAAAAAAAGAGATAAAAAAGCATTTTTCTTCAGAATATTGATATCCTGAAATTAATGATTCTAAAGGAGATGCTGCATTCCAGGCTGCAAACAGATCTAAGATCATGAATGTGAAATCTAAGCTATAGAATTTTGAACTGAACTATGAAATAAGTGAAGTTTCACAGATAATGAAAGGAAAATATTTTTGGAACTACATTTTTCCTGCAGGTCCTCATTATCAAGTAATGCACTGACATTTCTGCATTACGCACTCGCTTTAGGAAAGAATTGAGATTTCACTGCCTAGAGAAACAGCTGAGAGTTTTAGTCTAACTGCAATTTTATGTAACTCAGCATTATAGAAAAAGAAAACTTCCTTCTAAGCTTATTTTTTATAACACATTTTTTTTTACAGACAACAACTCTAACTGTCAAGTAGCATTCCATCAGTCACAGTTTAACTATATATTTTCGAAGTGGCTCTGAAAAATAAAAAAATGAATGAAATATTATTTTATTTGCGTTAGAGTTTGAGAAAAAGAGTAAGGGAGACAGTACAAACATAGTTCTGAGAATTAAGTGAGTGAATATCTGGTATAGTCCAGAAGAAACAATACACAGGAGCCAGTACATTCATATTTTTCTCACTTGGAACTCTGAATAAGTTAGTTGAGAAATTATCTACATTTTCAAAACAACTAGTACCTTGGCAATTAACTGGGACATTTCATCAACCTTAACCCATATTCTTAAATTTTAATATAAGAGAAACATTGTTTAAAATGTTAAAATTATAGTCTATCACTTTTAGTCTATAACATTTTAGTTTGACACTTAGGTATGTATATACAAGTTGTTGGGGAAAAAAAATCACTGACATGCCTTAACATTGAACCAGATACTTTGATGATGATTTTGGTGCAAATCTTCCACTTCCTGTAACACTGGCTTAATTACTTTACCATGTATTATACCTATGTAGTGAATTAGCACTCAGACACCTGGTGAAGAAAATGCCTGTCTATAGGACATATACTCCTTACTTCATATAACAGACAGAACATTTATCAATAAAATCCTGGAGACATACAGACAGACAGACAGACACGTATATTGTGCTTTTAACAAAATTCCATCTAAATGGATTATTAATTGAAAGTCTGTGCTATTCTGTACGTTTGGAAAGGAGACAAGTAAAACTTTACAGAATAACCTCAACTTCATGTATCTGGGTGTATCGTATCTCGGAAATCTACCTTAGACACACCCATTAACACTTCTTTTTATCAAATAAAAGTATTCTAAGAATATTAAACTAATTTCTACTACTTAAACTAAGTATATACATATATTCAAAAATGCAATTTTTAACTATTTCAGTAGATTAGAACATGAATAAAAATAAAGAATTATGAACTCCTGGAAAAAAAGATTGATTTTGTATTTTTAATAAATCTCTTCATTCTCAGTGCATAGTATCACTGTTTATAGTTACATGTGAAATTCCACAAAATTTTGCAAAATATTCATGCACATTTCCCCATGGCTTCACACTTCTTCACTGACAGTTTCGGTTTTAAGAGTCTGGCATTGTTCAGCAAATGAAAAGCAGAAGGTAAAATGACAATTTGATGACTGGAAACCCTCATCAGAACAACTTGATTCTGGGAAAAAAAGCAAAAAACATTTTTTTTTTGAAGAGTAAAGAAAGAGATGCGATGAAGACTTAATTAAGTGTTGTTTGTGATTAACCAGAAAGCTATTGGAAGAAACATCGTGACCAATATATATATATTTTTTCAGAATTGAGTTTTATTTCACATTGATAGAAACTGTTATAAAGATTTACATTTTTCTAATACAACAAAATTTTTCAACAGAATAGGACATCTTACCATGAATAAGATGTTGCTGATATATATAACAATATAACTTTATATTTTTCAAAGTAATGGACGATGTGTTTGTAAATGATTATTTAAACTTTTCAAAACCATACATAAATATATGGTTTAGCACTCTGTAATGTATACTGCCAAATTATTTCCATTATTAATTATCACCCATTTATAAAGATACATATCTCCCATTCTTTTAATCAGTTGGAATACAGCCAAATTATTAACAGTTCGAAAATATCATGCATATATTTCAATTAAATATTTAAACTGTGTGGTAATTATACCATTTGTAAAGTTCTAACTAACTTTTATTAACCAGAAATTTGTTTTCAAATAGTTTTTACCAATAACCTGAATATTTTAATCATGCAAAATCAGAAGATTGCTATTTTATGTTTGCACAAAAATTCTTTAAAAATGATTTTACTAAAGACAAAGTTTCAGAGAAGTTTATGGGCAAAGATAATAAAGTTTTACAATGGCTTACCCTACCGTAGTTGATTTCAAACATGTACAAAATAAGTAAATTTAATCTGTCTGCTCCATGGAGAATCATTTTAGACCAAATCATCTTATAAATTTTGAGATCAACTGTTAAGGGTGTACGGGTAGTTCAGTGGTAGAATGCTCACCTTCCATGCGGGAGACCCGGGTTCGATTCCCAGACTATGCACCTCCCCATCCCCCAAAAAAGATCAAGTGTTAAATGTTTCAGAATATGCTAGAGGGTGATCTAATTATTCTTCCAGTTGATTACAGAAAATTAAAGTCACTGAATTATCCCTGTTACCTGAACTAAAGATTATAATAGCTGGATAGGTCTAAATTTGAACTAAGATATCATTGAAGAAATAAGTAGTGCAGAAGTTCGAAGTGATATCTGGTTTCATTATAAGTATGAACACATCATAGGTATCATATATGTGTGATTCAGAATGTCAAATTACAGAATTCATTAACTCTAGATGTCCATGGCAGGGAAGCAATATTTGGTCTCCTATGAAGGATGATAAAAGAAAGACACATCTCTTTTCTAGAGAGGAAAAAGGAAATTAAATGGAAATGATAGGGAAAAAAATGTTTGGTCCCCAAAATAAATGGGGTCATTTATTGAGTAGAGCAATGGTATTACTCTTTCATTAACACTTAAATGTATTATCCCTTTTATTAGGAATAATAGAATACTATCTCATTCTTATTTTATATTATGATTATTATGCATATATGAGTATGTATATACAAATGCAGCCATTGTCCGATGACTAGGCAATTTTGGACTTGTAAACTTGTGAATTCATAAATTGCCGTGGACAAAGCGAATCTACTTCTGGTATATTGCATTTTGTCAGCTTTAGCAAACCAAACCAAGGAGTAATAATGATTGCTATCTATACTGCTACAATATCCTGTGCTGGAAAGAAAATAAATGTGACATTTAACCTTACAAATTGTCCTACAATGGATTTATTATTGTCATTTTAGAGATAAAGAAACTGAGACCTTTCCAAGTTCATGTGAGTAAATTTTGGAACAGGACTCAAATATTTCAATATAAACATAGATAACTTGTTGTGTGTAATATAGTATAGTAAAAAAGGACAAAGAAACTGAAATAAAATAGATGTGAATTCAAACCCTGATTTTGGCCCTAATTAGATGTGTCCTTGTTTTACGTTGTTAAAGCTACTGGAATGCAATATACTAGAAATGGAATGGCTTTTTCAGAAGGAATTTAACATGTAATAAATTTATAGTTCTAAGTCTGTGAAAAATTCCCACTTAAGGCACCTACAAGAGGTTACCTTCACTCAAGAAGGGCTGATGCCAACCAGAACACTTCTATCAGCTGGGAAAGCACATGGCTGGCATCTACTGGTCCTTGTTACTGGTTCTTGTTACTGGTTCTGTGGCTTCCAGCTTCTGATGCCAATGGTTTCCTCTCTAAGCATCTGTGGGCCTTTATTTAGTTCCTCCAGGACACAACCCTGGGTTCTGGCTTGCTTAGTATCTCATGGGGAGGCATATGGTGAGGTCTGCTGGACTCAGCTCATGCCTAGGCATCTGCTCTCTCTGTCAGCACTCCAAGCATCTCCAAATATTTCAGTTGGCTCTGAAGCAACCATTCTCCAACTGTCTGCATTTACATTTCCAAATGTCTGTCTGCCACTGCATCAGCTCTGAGCTTTCTCTAAAAAGTTCCCTCTTATAAAATTCTCCAGTAAACTAATCAAGATGCATCCTGAATAGGTGGAGTCACATCTCCATATAACCAAAAGGCCACATCCAGAATTGTCCACGCTACATCCACATCTCTGTGAAGATAATCTAATGAAAAGGGTTCCCACCCTACGATATTGTCAGTATTAAAGGTTATGACTTTTCTGGGGTACAAAACACTTTCAAACTCGCATGGTCCTTTATCAAATTAAACTCTTTAAGACTCAATTCCTTTATTCTTTTTTTGAGAGGTGCATGGTCCAGGAATCAAACTCGGGACTCCAGCATGGAAGGTGAACATTATACAACTGAATCCCTCATGTACCCCCTTCCTTTATTCTTTAGAAGGGACATTACATAAGAAACATTTGTGTTTCACTTCCTTCCTAAATAAATTATAATCCAGAGTTTATTGTTTGCTCAAGAATGTAGGAGGATTTATCCAGTTTCAGAATAAATAACCATTTCTCTTTATTTTTAACCATATGAGCAGATTTTATTGGCTTATAAGCAACATTCTTTTAAAAGCATGAGTTTTTTCCTCATTTAAATTATTTCTAAATTGCTAGAATATGGATTTTTCCAGTTTATGCTCAGGTTAATAATGCCATGTCCAATATTTGTCATTTTAATGGCTTTTAATTGTCTTTTGGTCAATATAAGCATAATTAAATGTGACTCTTGCAGTTTGTTCACATATAGCCATCATAATACGAACTTTGAACCATGCAGAGAAAGTTGAACAGCATAACATAATTAACAGCTTTCTATTTGTACTGAAATATTTTGATATTATTTTTATTCTTGGTTAAATTTTATATGCAACAGCCATCATAGAATTCTAGAACTGTGGTTTCTTAGAGACCACTAAGTAACTTATCCTCATTTATCAGAAGAAAGTAAATTAAAATCCAGAAATGTTAAATGACTTCCTATAAAATATGCATATTAACAGAGTGAAGAAAGAAATATAAAATAACATATTAGTTATTTTCAGCAATTAATTTATTACACATTCTATATTTCACCAACTTATCTACATGTGTATCATAGAGGTTTTAGCGAATTTAAGTAAACATGTAATTTTGACATTTCTCTACTACTATAAAATATAGTAAGATTAGTAACATATTCTTAGTGATTAAGACGAATCATGATTTTTGTTTAATGGATAACTGCTTTCATTAATAGTTTATTACAAATATCATTTTTGAGAAACCATTCTCTATTTTTTACAAAAATTAAATTTATATTTAGTTCATGAAAGGTTCTTAGCTATCATATTTTTACAGCTTAAAATGTTGATTAATTATGTTATGGTTTTATAGAAAATCACATATCGCCTCATATTTTAAAAATACTTCACCACATTTGCTTTCTCTATTTTTATACACTGTCTCGATATAGAGAAATATAGTACCTTTTAATTTTTTGTTGAAGCATTTTATTTAGTTGCAGGCACTATAACATTTCACCTTTAAATATTTCAACATATATTGTCTAAAAGCAGATTAATCTCCAACATCAGTACAGAGCAGTTATTACACTGAGATAACAAGTATGTAATTCTGCTCTCTAATCCTCAAATATCTCTGCTTTTTTCCTCAAAGATGCTTTTTAAACTGCCTTCTGACTTCAGAATTCAATGATAATGAATTAATTTTAATTGCAAGGCCCATATTGAGTTTCCTTAATCTGGAATAATTCACTATACACCTTTGTTTTTTCTTTCTTTATATTGGCATCTTTACAAGTCCCAGCCCAGTTGTTTTGCATTCTCCGTTTATTTTAATCATTTCTTAGAATTATCCTGTAATTATATCTATAGTATTTTTTTTTGGCACAAAGATTATGGATTATCCAGAATTGTAAACACTTTATAGCTCATTTTTAATGGTTCTCCTTTATCATCATGCTATTTGTTCAAGGCTTTTTTAATTTAAAGAACTTTAGAGTTTCCAATTATTGAACTTCACCTAAAATTAAAACAGACGAACATTCAAAAAATTCATAACCAAGATTAGTTTAAAGCACATCTCTATATATTGCAATTCATTTCCAGACCATGTAGAAACCCATAAATTTATATGGTGGTGAGGAAAATTTAGAAGTCATTTTGCTTGTTTTTAGGATGTTTTCTCCCTTCTTCTCTCTTAGGGCAGGCCCTTTCAGCTTAGTTTCACTTTGGACCCAAGTTTTACTGCAGCAAGTGATCCTAGGAAAAGATAAATTTTAATTATTATTATTATTTTATTCCTAGAGCCTAGTTTCAATTATTACTCAGTAGTTGCTTAATGATAATGTTCAAAGAAGTGGAAAGTTGTGGTGGTTAGGGACTGTATATGCTCTCAGAAAAACATGTTCTTGAAATTATTCCATTCCTGTGGTCTGAACCCATTGTAAGCAGGACTTTTGATGAGGCTACTTTAGCTAAGGTAAGATCCATACCTCATTCAGGATGGATCTTAATCCTATAACTGGAGTCATTTATAATCAGAATGAAGAGAGAGTAAGCAAGTTAGAGAGAGAGAAAGAGAGACAGAGTGCCAAAGGAGCAAGAAGCTGAAAGCAATGAAATCCAGAAGAGAAGGGAAAGACCAGCAGATGCAGTCTTGTGTCTTGCCACATGGCAGAGAAGCCAAGGATTTCCAGCCTGTCTTTGGAAAGAAAGCATCACTTTGATGATGCCTTGATTTTGATATTTTCCTGGCCTCAAAACTGTGAGCAAATAAATTTCCGTGGTTTAACCTGACCCATTTCATGCTATTTGCTTTAAGGTGCCTAGAGGACTAAAACAAGAGCGAATGAGATTTTGCCAGTATCACCAGCTGGTTACCTGGTCATATCCAGTGGGTAATCTCACTACCTCTGACAGGACAAGTCGGCAAATTTGAGTGACATTCTATAAGTTGAACCTAGAGGACATCCCAGCTATCACTGCTGGGTCAAAGTCCAGTTGGGCCATCAGGAAATAGCATTTAGGTTAATAATAATAGCATTTAGGTCAGCATTTGGCACTGAGAGGGAACAGATTTAAAAGGGCAGAATGCAGTGCAGTTCATGACAAGGAAATCTGTTAGCTTAAGTCAATGACTCATAGGCAAGAAGTAAAATTTCATAGGCAGGACCAAAATTCTCAGGGCATGACCTGGCAAGAACAATATATGGCCCCAGTCTTAAATTAAAAGAATAAAGCAGTTGTATAATTTAAGAGAAATGAGATATAATATGGATACATGATATCAGAAAGGTGGTTCATTCATTCACTCATCAAAAAGTTATCAAATACTTACAGAGTATCTATTATTGCTATAAATATATGAAGTATATTTTTAATTACTGGTATAATATTGTCTTATAATATAATATAATTATTTATAAGGTTGATATTATTATTTCCATTGACAGATGAGGATTCCGAGCCTCAGAGAGGCACTTGTTGGTCAGAATTGGCAAATGTAAGACTTGAACTCAAGTGTGTTTGATTCCAATGCCCACAAACTTAGGATTTTACACAAATGGAAAACTGTGTAAGATTGTGTTTGGAAGTGATTTTTTCCAATTAAGTCCAAAATTTTTTGACTCTGTATAAGTAGAAGTGAGGCTCTAAAACTACATTTACCTAGATTATGTAAACTTCAAATAATTAGTATGACCTAGCATACGTCTAATAGTTTTTATTGTGAAGAACAAAGTAAATTTAATATATATAAGCCTACTTGCTTGGGTAAAATTTAGACCAGACCACTGGAAAGTTAATAACTAGTTCAATTATAGTGGACCAGTGCTCCTTACATCTTTTCCATTAAAGTTCCAATTTCACCCTAGGGATAGGGTCAGGGATAAATATGTGAAGTGAGATAAGTAGTTCTGTTTATAGGGAGAAAAAGAAGAAAGGGAGGTGAAAAACTGGCTTATTAAGAGCCAATTTTTACATGTATTCATTTAATTTGTCTATTTTATAAATTAGATCAGTAAGGCTGATAGTGATTAAGAAGACTACAAATGGCCAGCCATATATTAAATCTGTGATTTTAATCCAACCCCACATGTATCTTTTGCTTATGCTATTTCAAACTGTGTCTAAGAATCACATGCAGAGAAACAGCACCCCTCTTGAAGCCATTCTTTGGACACTCTATTGAAATATCTGACCTCCTCAGAGAGGTTAGGATGTAATTTCTGAAGGCTACCCCCATCTTCAGGGTTTTATATTTTTCTAATTCATTCGGTGATAATTCCACTGTTTGAATATTCAGTTCCTCAGTGAGATACAATCTTCTTTAAAATGCCTCAAGGGAATAGGTGAAAAGAATAGCATTAACAACAAAAAATATTGATTGCTCAAGATGTTTTAAGCTCTTTTCATTTAACTTATTCAATCCTCCTATTCTATACATATATAATATTTTAATTTCCATATTCAGATCAGAAATATGAAGATGAGAACTAGTAAATAATTTCCCCATGGGTACCCAATGCCCAAATAAGCATGTAATCAGTGGACTGTATATTGGGTAGTTAAGGGTTTTTGGGGGAATTAAATTGCAAAATACATATAAAATACATGGCACAATACCAGGCAGTGATCACTTATAAGTGTTCTTTAGTAATAAAAGATTCCTATTATGCACTCCCCAAGCTAAAAGATATTCAGTCTCTCAGGAACCCTGTTATGTGCCTGAATGAACATACTGATAGAGTACAGTATACATGAGATGCTTATTGAAATAGTCTTTCAAGGATATATAATAGATTAGAGAAACAAAGACTGTTTCTATTTGGAGTGATCATTTAAATGGTAGAATAGGGTTTCATAACTGGTTTTCCTATTCAGAGAAATAGTTTTCTTCTCATACTTCACATCTGTAAATTGAGTCTTTCAGAGTAATCTATTTAACCATTCCCAATCCAAAACCTCTGGTTCTGTTCTAATTTCCATATCTACTGAAAATAAAAAAAAATTACCTTTTGTGATTAATTTAGCTGAAAAAGTAAAATAACTTTCATTTTGCAATTTTAATAGATTCATTTGGACAGTGCTTTATACATGTTTGCTAAGATTTATCAGGGAGGAATGTAGCTATCAAAAATCCCCAAATGCTAATCTTTTATACTTGCTTTCTTATTTCTACTCATTTACATAATGTTAATGTATTGAATATTGACAAGCACCGTTCCTAATACTTAGGTATTAGGATACCTGTATATTAAATTTGACAAAGGTAAAACATGCACAGATTGCATTATTTCCCAAAGTCACACATGTAACAAATGAAGAGACAGGACTCCAAATAAAGGCTGCAACCAATGAATTTTCTAAGGTTCTATTTTTAGTTAATTCACTCATGTGCACCTGTAAATCCATTCAAAAATACTTCTTGAATGTTTATTATATGGCAATCGCTGTTTTGGGTACTATGGGTACCCAGATGAATAAGAAAACACAGGATACCCCTAGGAGCTTATGTTCTCTTATATGGCCATACCTGGATATTTTTTATATACCATGTAGAACACTGACAGGATTCCTAAGCCAATGTCTACACTTTCACTCTATTATCTGTCATCTCAAAATGAAGTATTTTAATTAACTAAAAAATATAACTTCAATCATTGTTGAAATTCTGTAACCAAGCACCATTTCAATCTTTAAAGTAGCAAATAGAAGTTTGACTGAATGTTTTCCTTTATAAATTGTTATATTTTGCATGGTTCAAGACACTGACTGGCCAGAAGTGCTTATAATTATACTTATTTGTTTTCTAAATTGCATGAGAAAAATCCATCTCTGACTAACAGAGAGTAAACAGAAGAGTTCGGCTTATATAAAAAGGAAAAGTAAGTAAGTTGGTTAAAAAAGATGGTGGCCAAGAAAGATCAAATGGAGTCAAAAGGCTGTTCTGGAGGCTGCTCTCAGGCAAACCTCAGTTAGACAGTGCTAATTGTCATGCTTTGTGGAATCTCACTCCTGTTGACTTTTAAGAACACCTAGGGCTCGAACTGTGACTCTATAAAGGCTTCATGCACTAGGTTTGCCTTCTTGGAACATATCATTCCCTGTGGATTCCTAGGTCAGATAAATCCAGAAACCCAGAGGGACCAATCTCCTCAGGATTATCAATTAATCACATCCCCCATCCTTTAATGTAACACACCTTTTAAACATGAAAAAGTCAAAATAGCTACTCCCCAAAGATCCCTATAGAATGGGAGAAGGATTAAAGGAGGAGGAATTAAAACAGAGAAAATGGGATTTAACAATTGAATATGGCTGCTAAATCACTATACTAACATTCCTTCTAGCCTTCAGTGTTTGGGAGCAGTCAGAAGACAAAATCTGAGAATGATTGAATGGTTGCCCATGACAGACTCTGGGCTCTGTTCTGAAACTACTTGTTGAAGTATCTTTGAAAATTATTGTTTTTTTTCTTTCTTTCTTTGCTTTGTATATGTGCTATATTATACAATAAAAAATGTTAAAAAAGAATCAGTTTCAATTTTATGTCTATTATTCAAATGTAGTAAAAAGCAATTTTTCTAAATAACAAAATTTGCATTTACCACACTCACACACAGAAATCATAATAAGATGCCACTATGTACCCAACAGAATGTTAAAAGTAAAAAAAGTTGATAACGTCAAATATTTGCAAAGATGTGGAACAATTAGCACTCTCAAATATTGCTGGTAAGAATGTTAAGTTACTATTCACTGTTCTTTATAAAGTTTAACATTTACCCTCCCCCCAAAAAAATTGTGACCAAAATCAAATTACTTTCAAGGCTTAACCTCAAAGTATATTTACATTTTTCTAGGTTAGTTTTACTGCTTTTATTTCAGACCAACTTTTCCCCATGACCCAGGGGCATGCTGCCAGGAAGCATTAAGCTCAAAGTCTTACAGGATGGCCACAAGGGAGAAAAATAGAATGTAGTCCACTCCAGTTTGAAACTACTGGAAAAAGGCTCTAGCCATTCCAGCATGAGGCATACCAGCATACCAGCATACCTCGAATCGAACAGTATGGCATTTGGCATACTATATACAACTGGTCCAGCTGGGTTTAAACATTCTCTTCTTATGGAATGGAAGTAGGTTGAGTCCATTTACTAGATGCCATTTGAACATTGGTGTCAGTTTGGTAGATACCATTTCAACATTGATGGTTGGCAGGTTTGGGGGTGGGTGAAGAATTTCCCTGGGGTATAAGAGTATTTGACATACAGAAGATGGTTAATGATGCTTACATAAATTATAAAAATTTCACGCATTCAATAGTCTGGGGAAGCATATAAACTGAGGCTTTTTCTTTTACATTTACAGAGAATAAGTTTCATTGAAAACTAAAATTTTCCTTTTACTTTGTTTGGATTTTGATAATCCTAGTCAGAAAACTAGGCAGAAATCCTTTTGTCCATACTTTTGTTATTAAACTGTGCATTATAAGTAAGACCTTGGGGATAGCCCAGTAAATTAAAGGTGGACATCTTCCAGTACACCCAGTCTCTACCCCAGTTTTCTTTTTGTAAATTTCACTGCTCTGCTGCCAACTATAATCAGGATGCTGCTAAAATAAACCTGATCCCTTAATCCATGATCAGAAGGCTCATCTAAGATTGTAAAAATTCTTTCAAGGGATTAATTTAATGGTGATGCAATTGTGAGTGGAATATCAATAGGCAACCCTTTGGCAATGCAGCTGACCCTTCCTCATTCTTTTTTTTTTTTCTGTGTCCAAACATAAAGTTTTGGTATTTAAAAATAGAATCTAATATTCCAAGCGTTCATCTCAATGAAAGACAGTATTACAGAGTATGCGGAGCTATCTGAAAATAATATACAATTAAACATTAAAATCTTATTAAAATAGCATTAATGGTTAAAGGCAAATGTTTTTATGAAATGGATGAATAGAAGTGATAAGAAGTCCTTTCACATCATCGTATTTGATATTTTCTTCCCAAGGTCCCACTGGGGTTTAATTTTAATTAGATAGCCTCTTGCTGTCTCCAAATGCTAGGCTTTTGGATGAAAGTCTTGCTGTACTGCTCTTGTTCCTACAGTCATTTCTTTGCTGTGTTGCACTCCATACAAATTTTCTAAAAAATATGATAATCAAATGAATGAACTTCCTAACGTCTTGTTAAATATGGCATTTAAAAAATGAGTATGGAGACATTTTAAGCATAAGTAATCACAGTAAGTTCACATTTTTAGAGCACTTTATAATTGAAAGAGTCTCTTAAAACATATGTAATTTGATTCACAAGTTAAAGCAGAGAGATAGATAAGTCATTTACCAATTGTTTCCATTTTAAAGAAGAAAAATTGAGGCACATCTCAATGACTTTGTGTTCCCGAGCCCATATGAAATGTACACAGAATTCATTTTGACTAAAATTTGACCCATATCCCTCTTTGCACTATATTACCTGTGATGATAAATTTTATGTGTCAACTGGGGCTAGGTTATAGTGTCCAATTGTTTGCCCTAACACTGGCTTAAATGTTGCTTTGGAGATATTTTGTATACGGGATTCACCTCTACAATCAGTTGAATTTAGGTAAAGGAGATTACCCCAATAATCCATCCAACCTGTTAGAGGATTTAGAGGAAAAAAAAAAAACTGAGGGTTCCAAAGAGAAGAAGAAATTATGTCTTGGAGTTATACACTCTGCTATCTTGTTCATTCTGTTTCTCTGGAGAACTCTAGCTACGGTGCCACACTGACTTACCTCTGACACTTCTTTGCTTTATGTATATTAACTTATTTAATACTTACCATGCCCCTTCAATGTTGTCATTCTTAATGAGAAAACTGAATTTTGGAGAGATTCAGTATATTACCCAATGTCACATAGATAGTAAGTAGTAGAGTAGCAATTCAAAATATGAGTCACTATAATTTCAAAATATCAATTAAATACTACAGTAAGCTGGTCAAACTATTTAAGTTCACAAAGGTCAAAATTTTAGATTTCCTTGAATAAAATATTATTCCATATCAGAAACTATTTATAATTGAAGCATAATCATTTATCTCAACTTTTGTAATTGTTATCACTTTTTTGTTTAACCTTAGAATTTAGAGAGTAGGGAATTTTAAAATATTGACAGAAGTTGGCAGCAAACTAGAGAGCTAAACTAGTGTTGCATATATAAGAACGTAAGCTGGACTATGCATTTTAGAAGTTGACGTGCCTGTGTTCATTGAACCAATAATCTAGAAAGAAACTTAAATCTAATGTAGGTGGGGAGAGGGGCTCAAAATTTTGAGTTAATTTTAGCAGTCAAGCATTTTATCAGCATTTGGAGCTCAGCATTAAATGTCATTGCCCAAAGTGGGGATCCCTTACCACTTACAGAGAGCACTCTCATTATCTAAAACTTTCTCTTGTAACCCATCTTTTCATCTATTCTAGAACTATCAAGAAAATTTTCTACTTTATGAATCTATCAGTCAGGTACTTTATTGCTTTCATTGCATCCAAGATAGACTACATTCATTTGATTCAGGATCCTTGATAGAATTCTTGGACCACATCTTCTAGAAAATCTTCCCTCTTATGGGCTATTTATTCTCATTTACATGATTTTTCAGCCTTACTTGCACATCCATTTATAATATGACCAGGATCACTTTTACCACTTGGTTTTATTTCTCTGAGAATTCTCAGAATGCCTTATGAACATCGCTCTTTCTTTTATATATTTTGTCTTATCTTCTATTCTCTCTTAAATCATTTAGAATTCTCTGCACCACACATTTAAACATAATTAACTGATATAGTTCTAAATTTTGGAATGGCTGTATAATGTTCATACTGTTGTTAACCCTTCCAATATTGAAGAGTAATTGTTTGGTTTGCAATTTTTTTGCTAATATGAATAAGAGTGCTGTGTGCATGTTTGTGTGTATGCGTGTGTTATTGTGGGTGAAATATTTGTACGTGTCTGTATGTCTTGCTAGAATGCTACCTAAAAAATCTACAAACCTTCATAATTTCACCAACGATTTTCCCCACATTCCATTTTCCCATATATCTCTATGCAAAAGTTTTTCAGGATAATTTGTGGCAGGCTGCTTTATATATTTCGATTATGCAGGACAGTTTCTTCAATAAATTATCAATGATTTGTTTGGCATTGAAGCTTTGCATTAGCTAAGGTTTTGAAAGTAAAAGACAGAAAGGACCCTTATAATAACAGAACATTTAGGCCACAAATAACTTCCTGATATATCATTTATTTCACTAGAGTCTTGCGCCATAAGGAAAACAACACAATTACTTCCATTTTAGAGTGGAGGATTCTGAGCAGTGGAGAAATCGGTTGCTTGCATAAGGTCAGAGGAATTGGGACCAGGAACCAACCTTTTTGAATACTTTACAGTTGCCTTTTCTAGAAAAACAAAGGGAAGGATTTATTGCATTTAGAAAATAGAACACTATATCTTATGGAAAATTTACATTTAATTTACAATGTATTAGACATTTTATTTTTCAGTCTATAAAACATTAGCTTAGAAATTTTTCTTTTCGAATAATCAGAGGGACATAAGACATTCAGTCTACCCCTTTAATCCTACATATGTCAGTGAGAGGAGGCAAGAACATTTTTACTTTTCTTATATTTTTAGCTAATCAAGTGGTCCATCAACATAAGAATATTGTCTTCCAAGCCCAGTGTTTTAATCCAATTTCCCACTGCCTTTTAGTCCTTTAAAAAAGAAGCTGCATCAATTCAGACAGGATTAAACTATTAAACCCTTCAGAAAGAGAGTTGCTTTCATGTATAAAGCATAGTGATGGATTTTGATGGGTAACCTAAAGGAGCATGGACCACAATTCTATTACCAATCTAATGAACTATCCATTACTAGACAACTTTTATCATTGTTTGATGCAAATGAGTCACTGTTCAATACGCCTGCTAAGTGCATGTCCCACAGCATTACCCAGTTGACTGGGCCCTTGCATCAAAATGGATATTTCAATTTGACAATACAAAAAATATAAACATTTCTTTGGAGGCTTACTACCTCTCCAAATGAAAAATGGCAGTATTTCATAAGTCATAGTTTTGATTTTCAATTTCTGTCTGTAAGGCAAATTTAAAAATATGCTTATCTGTTTCTACATCCTTTCCTTAAAGGCATAGTTGAAACTGTCATGTACTTTAGCTACTTAACAACTTTGAATACTTTCAATTGGGTTTTTTTTTCTCACCTAAAGTGTTCACTAGAATCAAAGGTAGTACAGAAATTAGTTTTTCCAACCTTCCATATAGCTAGGGTGCAGGTGTATGCTCTTGGTTCTGCCAATCAGATGCTCACATGTGAAGAATTATCCCCTGAGCTCCACGGAATCCTTTCTGGCAAAAAGGGCGAGAAGATTTTATTTTTAGAGGTAACAGTGGCCAGGTTCCTAATGGTAACATTTGTGGGACGTGATTTTAGGTGTTACAATTGAAGCATAATCATTTATCTCAACTTTCGTAATTATCACTTTTTGCACTCCATACAAATTTTCTAAAAAATATGATAATCAAATGAATGAACTTCCTAAAGTCTTCTAAAACATGGCATTTTAAAAGTGAGTATGGAGACATTTTGAACATAAGTAATCATAGTAAGTTCACATTTTTAGAGCATTTTATAATTTAAAGAGTCTCTTAAAACATATGTAATTTGATTTGCAAGTTAAAGCAGAGAGATAAATAAGTCATTTACCAATTGTTTCCATTTTAAAAAAGAAAAATTGAGGAGCATCTCAATGACTTTGTGTTCCCGAGCCCATATGAAATGTACACAGAATTCATTTTGGCTGAACTTTGACCCATATCCCTCTTTGTACTATATTACCTGTGATGATAAATTTTATGTGTCAACTGGGGCTAGGTTATGGTGTCCAATTGTTTGTGTCAACTGGGGTTAGGTTATGGTGTCAATTGTTTGCCCTAACACTGGCTTATATGTTGCTCTGGGGATATTTTGTATATGGGATTCGCTTCTACAATCAGTTGAATTTAAGTTGAAATTGTCATATGCTTTAGCTACTTAGCTACTTTGAATACTTTCAATTGGGGTTTTTTCTCACCTAAAGTGTTCACTTAGGCTCAAAGGTAGTACAGAAATTAGTTTTTCCAACCTTCCATATAGCTAGGGTGCAGGTGTATGCTCTTGGTTCTGCCAATCAGATGCTCACATGTGAAGAATTATCCCCTGAGCTCCACGGAATCCTTTCTGGCAAAAAGGGCAAGAAGATTATACTTTTAGAGGTAACAGTGGCCAGGTTCCTAATGGTAACATTTGTGGGATGTGATTTTAGGTGTCTGTATATAGCAATAGTATCTTACTGGGCCCCACAGGTGCAGTCCAGATGTATTATTTGGCCATTATTCCTGTCTGCATGACCCCCAGGCCTATTCCTCTGTCTTTTAGGAGATTCTATGAGCTATCTAGCATTCTTTATTATATTCAGTTTCTCTACAAATCAGGGATAGAGGACTCTTTTTTTATAACTAAGACCCCTGACTGATATAAGGAGTAACAAATCAATAAACTATGGTCCTCAAAACTGCCATTTCCTATCCAGATTTTCAAGCAAGCAGGGGCAAGTGGGGTCATTAATCATATAAACAACATATTTTTGCCAGGTTCTATGTTTATTGTGAGAACAATGATCACTAAAAAGCCCCCAACTTTCCGGTTGTTCACAGTCTAGAAAGATAGACAAATATATATTTAATTATTGCCCAACCAGGATATGTCTTAACAAAAAACAAATATCAATGTATTTTGGAGGCATAAAAGGCTCCCAAAATTCTAGTTGCATTTTGGGAAAATAAGTAGAATTTTTCTGGGTGTAAAATGTAGAGGAAAGGCATTTCATGAAATGAGAAGAGCATGAGAAAATCCGTATAATATTAAAGTGAATGACAGATGCATAGTTCAGTGTATAAACATAATGTTAAAGTCATAGAATATAATTAGAATATTGGGATTGATTGGAGAGTGCAATGATAGGCAGTTTGAGACCAAATTATGTTGGGTCTTAAAAAATATATTGTAGCAGTCTGAGTAATGTCACCTTCCAGGGTACAAGAGACTCTGCAGATGTGATTAAATTAAATGAAATGGAGGAAAAACCCTGTATTGGCCAATTTAATCAAAATTCTTTCTAAGAGGGAAGCTGAAGAACAAGAGTCAGTAGTAAATGTGACAAAAGAAACAAGGTAGGAGGGGTGTGAGGCAGGGGCCATGAGCTGAGAAATACAGTCAGTCACTAGAAACTGAAACAAAGAAGGAAACAGGTTCATCTCTGAGAGTTTCAGAAGGAATCCAGCCCTGCTAACACCTTGATTTAAGATTTCTGACCTCCAGAACTTTAAGAAAATAAATCTGCATTCCTTAAAGGCATTAAGTCTGTGATAACTTGTTACATATGCCCTAGAAAGAAATGAGAGCTTATTAATTGTCATAAAGAAAGGTAGAAATACATCAGATCCTTATTTTAGAAAGTGGTGTTGAGTGATAGTATGAAGGCCAAATGGGAGATTAGATTAGTTTAAAGTTCTGTCAATAAGAGAAGAGAGGAAGAAACAAATATGAAATTAATTATAGTGGCATAATTTTCATATGTAAGGGATGTTGAATGTTAATAAGAGAAAGATCTCTGAGACAGTAAGCATGATGTGTAAAAATATAATAAAATTTGCTATATAGGAGATACTGTGCACAGAAATTTGCATGTATCACTTCATTTGATTCTTATGCCAACCCTTTCAGTTGGAAGTTATTATCACAATACTCATTTTACAAAAAGAAAAATTTAAATTGGCTAAGCAAAGCAATTTGTCACAAGTCATAGAACAACTGAACTGCCATGCAATAGATCATTTCTGGTAGGAATGAAGAAATTATGATTAGGACAGTATTGCATAAAACATGGTCTTGTTTGCTATTGGAAAGAATGGAATATCCAAATACTCTAAGGATTCCGATTTGCATAATGCCTCCCTTGCTAACACAAGTACTTAGGTATATATAACTTTGGGGAGAGTATCAATCTCCACAAACAGAATCCCAAAGGACTGTGAAGCAATTGTGGAAGCTGTATTCATCCTTTATGGCTGAAGGAGTTGTACAGAGAATTATACTCAGGTTCTGTTATATTACATACATGCCAATGCATACTTAAAGTTTTCTTCAACTGAAAACTCATGCAGGGCAGGGGACATTTACAATGTCACATATAATTCTGCATTCAATACATTTTTTTTTCCTGCAGTTGAAGCGTATTATTAAGAGAACAATCAAGGCATTAGGAAATCTATAAGGTACATCCTCTGGTGGGTCAAGATATTACAAATTGAATGCATTTGAGTATCCACACTTTCAGAGAAGCACATAAGTAACTATTGCCAAACATTCTCTGGATTTTGTTGAGAACAATATTTCTGGGATAAAGACTGGCTAAGCAAATATAATGTTGAAATTATATATTTTAAAATTTTAATTAGATAGCATTTTATCTGGAAATCTTCTATATGGTTTTGCTCTGAGAGTCTGAAAAAGAAATTAACATGTTAGAAGAGAGAAAAGTTTTCTGAACAGTTTGGAAATTGTACCAGTTTTTTAGTATATTTAATATTTACAATGAATATTTACAATGAAAATATGGTTAGACATTCAATATTTATTTTAAGGTACCTTGACAATTTGTGATCATAAGGGGAGTATGTATAAATGAAGTTATAGAATATTTGATCTAGAAATTTTCTGTCCAACCAACCAATCAATTATGAAGACAATTAAATTTTGGCTCAAATGAACTTGAGTGATCACTTCATATTTTCATGGGAGGTTTGCAAAACTCAGGCAAATTCTTTAATAGGTGCATGGGCATAACTGTACAATGGAGCAAAACATTGAAAAAACGTATCATTCTGATAGGTCACCCTCAGAGTAGTTTTTTACTTAATATGTGATACAGCTATTTGGGAAAAATATAATATTTGGAAAGAACAAAGGAATCTGGACATTGTGGTGGGTTAAATTTGGCTGCAAATTCTTTCAATAACAGGAGGATTTTTTTCTCTTCTCTTTAAATGTGGGCTGATCTGTGACTTCCTTACCAGTAGAGTACAGGATAAGTGATGCTATCCCAAATCCATGCAATTGGCAGGTTTTGTCTTGGCCTCTCGGAGCTCTGAGCCACTAGGTATGGAGTTTGAATTCCTTGCTGGAAAGTCCATGTGGAAAGGATCTCAAACTACATGGAGAGAGAGGTGGCCCAGTAAAGCCAACATTCAAGGTTTTACTGCCAAAGTGCCAGAAATCTGATTGAAACCAAATTAAAACTTCCAGACCAGACCACTCACAAGCTATAAAACCAAGTGACCCCAGTCTTTGTCACATGAAAGAGGAGAATACCAACTGATCCTGGCTGAAATTCGTGATCTACAAAACTGCAGGATACAATACAATGGTAACTTGTATACCACCAAATTTTGGGATGCTAATGGGCAAATTATTTAACTGTTCTGCCTCTTGATTTTCTCAGCTATGACAGGAACATAAGAATCCTATAGAGATGTTGTGAGGATTGATTGTATTAGTGTAAGCATAAAGCTTAGATTTTCATGTATTGATTCCTATCATAGTTCCTGGTACATGACAATAATAACTGATATTTACTGAATAATTCCTAGTTGCAAGGCTCTGTGTAGGTTCCTCTCATGCAGAAAAAAATACACTGCTAATACCCTGTGGTTGAGTAAGCCCTTTAATTTTTCTCCACTTGTGGAAATAGATTTACATTGATTCACCTGAGTTCAGTCACCTCGCCCTACTTAGTGGAAAAGCGATCTTTTCAATAGAGCTCATCAGAGTTAAGGAACATTAACCAGTTACCTTCATGAATGAACAAATGACTCTGACCATATAAACAAAAATACTTTACAATTATAAAATTCATAGTTTATATAATGCTTTCCAAAGCATGTCATATGTTCTGATTTTGGCAAATAAGGTCAAGAAGCTTGCGGAGACTGTCATTCCCATTTTACAGGTTAGAATCACTAGACTTAGGGATGGGAATGGCATGTGAAGGTCAGTATTAAATGTCTGAGCTGAAATGACTTCTTTCTGCCTATCCCACAGCATTCCTTTTTTTTGCCCCAGAATAATAATTTGAGCAAAATAAGTCATGCTGCCTTTTTTCAAAGTATTTTCCTCATTTTTAAATAATCAGACTGTGTACTTTTAGAAGATGCAAATGTCTAAATGAATTAAAAAATAAAATTCCAAAAACAATAATCAGAGCGAAAAACTAAGTCAACAAATGCCAGTGTTTCTAATACAAAGTGCTGTGCAAACTTCTTTGCTCTAAAGAGAAAAAAAAGAATCCCACTTAAAGTGCTTTAACATTAAGGCTTAATTTGCAACAAGTGTCGTTTCCAGGCAACCTCTGAAGCAAGCATTTAAACCCGTTCTAACCCCAAAATAAGTGACCCTGCTGTGGTATCACACGCTTGAAATATTCCAGTGGATGCGGATGGCTACAATTACATGGAACACATGTAGAAATGTGATTCTCAGTAATTCATGCAACTTAACAAAGTGTGACTTTCAAAAATCCTAGTGTAAAACTTAAGTTGAAAGTACCTTGATCGCCTTTGAAACAGACACTTCCTAAATGTAAATTGATAGATTCATACAGAAATGCAAAATAATTTAATGGCTGAAAAGAATATTTTCAGTCTAAAAAGTACTGTAATACCTCTAAGTTTTGAATCTTGTTTTTTTAATGTATGGCAGTAGAGAATGAGACCACACCTGAAGTGCTAAAATTATTAATTAACAAATTAATCAGATGACTGTCATGACCACATTATGTACAAGTTCTGCAAACACTAGAGGTCATGCCAAGGATTTAATGTCCACTGTGCATGGCATTTCATCTTTCTTCCTCCACTTTTTATTTGTGTAACTCTACAAACAATAGCTAATATACTTGATCTTTAATTTTCTGTACAAAGGACTGAAAATAGAACCTACCTCAGAGGCTGGTTGTAAGTATGGAGATAAGGAAGCCTGTCTTTAAACTATTGGAGAAAAACTAGAGATGGTAGTTAAGGGCAGGAAGTTAAAGAGCCCGGATAAATCGACATTCTATACCTTAAGAAGTAAAACCACAAGGAAATCAATTATTTCCTTTGTCTAGGACTAATTTTCATCATCAGTAAAATGAAGAAAACAATAACTCATAAGTTTGTAATAAGGATTATGTGAGCAGGTTGGTGTATAAAGAACAATTTCTGAAACACGCCATGTGCTCAATAAGTTTAAGTTAATTTAAGTGAAATAACTGAATTTTTCATTCAAATCCAAAATTAAAATGAAGTATGATAAAATCAATAAAGGAATTCAGAAAAATGATCATTTTGAATCATGTAGGAAAAATACTTTTTTTTTTTCATTTTTAGTGTGTGGGTGCCATTTTAACATTTTGTATGAAAATTATACAGGCACAAACTGAATAAGTAGATACCCCCATGTTATACAGAATCAGTTCTGGTAATCTTAAGAGCCCCAGCTCTGTGGCAGTATTAAATTCTAAATTATAATTACATTTTCCCATATTTTCTGTCTGGCTTCAGTCTACAAGAAACTGAGCCTATATTCTCATAGAACTTTACTCATAACTAAATAGTCACAGTTTAAGTAATAAACTTAAACATCAATATTGCCACTTATTCATTTATTCTTTATTCAATCAAAAATAGTCAATGAACGTCACTTATGAACCAGAGACTGTGATATGTATTGGGGATAAATTCAAGCATAAGAGAAACAGACTCTCACTTTTCCTGCTAATGACTGGTGAACAAGAGCCATGCCACTCTCTCCTATTAAGCACGTAGCTATGCACTATTGGTACAATATTAATTCACTTGAAATTTCCCTATTTGAAGTATAAACCACTCTCTTCATATGATCTGGTCTTGAAACTATAAAATCCGTTAGGCTGATTCACTTGTTCAAAAAATATTGGTAGCAGTGATAAATTATACTCACGAAGAAGATAATATCTGTGTCCTGTCAGGAATAGTACTTTACAATAAGCTAACAAATGCACTGTGGTTGTAAATGTACTGAGTCAGGAGGTATGTTGAATGCCCAGCATAATGCCTACTGGACAGTAGGTGCTCAAACTAATACTGATGGATGGGTAAATGAATGTCTGCTTCTAATAACAGCAAAGACAGACCTAACAATTACCTATTATAATTGCAAATATTGCACTTTGCATATTTTATTTCTAAATGTATTGTAGCACAGAGCTGTATGTCTGGAAGCCATCTCCCTTATGCTGAGATTTTTGTTTCATTTCATTTTGTTTTTCTTTTATGGCTGAATAAATCACAAACTTATAAGACATGTCTGCACAGTTCCTGTAACAATCAGCAGCCCATCTAGGAATTTTCACTAGGTTTGGAGAATTAATGAAACTGTAGGAACTCAATGTAAAATTGTTCTTGTATTTTCACTTGTGCATTTTTTTTAGAAAAACATGTTCTTATCTGAATCAGAAATTCAAAGGCTTTAGTAAGCCAAATGTGATCTATTGGGGATATAGAATGATAAATACATTTTTATGGTATAATGTATGATAGATGCTCCCATAGGTAGCCACAGAATTTGAAATGAGAATCATCTGGTTCAGACATGGACATCACAGAAAAATACTAGCAAAATGTAATGCTTGAAATTACCTTTAAATGATGAGTGGAAGTTAACTAGTTGCCAAAAGATGACAAGAACACTTAGTGAGAGAAAAAAACGTAAGTGCAAGGAGACCAAATTGTTACAGAGCCTGATTCTTCAGGGAAATGGCAAGTTGTTCAAAATGGTTAGAATTAAGGGTAGAAAGAGAATCATCATAAAAGTAAAAGCCCATTCCTTGGCTTAACCACTGATTTTTCTAAGTTCAAGTCTGCTTTCAAAGCAACAAAATTGCTTCCAACTTAAATTAGTCTGTGGCTTAAGATTTTAAAGGAGAATTATATTAGAATCCGATAGTAAAGAGTAGGGAATCAGAGAATCCTCAATTTTCATCTGGGGAAAACATTGTTTGAGTAAAATTTTCATCAGTCAAATAAATTAAAAATAAAATAAAAATAAGTGTGCGTGTTATAAAATGTTCCCATGATACCAGATAGAAAATCAAGCACTTGGTAGAAAGCCGCAGAAGGTACTTTTAGGAAAAGATGTATTACAGGAAACTATACTATATTAGAAGTAAAATAGAGTTTCTGATTTGTTCTCCTTGTAAAATGAATAAAAACTTGTAACCTATTACATAAAAGATGGTAGACAATGACAAGACAGATTTGACTGAAATGATATTAAGGGAAGAGATTAAAAAACATACATGAAATAATTAAATGAGTTAATAATAGCAAAAATACAATAATAATTATTTTAAAATTCTTTCTATGTTTTTAGAAACATGGTAAAATGTCCTAAAGCTCAAATCAGTGATGGGGAGAACAATCTTAAGTTCCTAGCTGAGCATACATACAAGGTGAGCCATCAAAATGATAAAATCATCAGAAAGAAGAGTTTGTCTCCTAGGTGGGTCAGTGCTATCATTGGAATTAGAATTGGATTTAAACTTAGAGCAAGGGTGGGTTGGAATGAGGTTAGACACTCTGTCAGACTGGTGCTTGAAATTACTTGAAAATTGTCAAGAACAATTTTGAAAATGAAATATTCAACTTTGTTATAGGAAAAATACATTCTGAGCTGAAGAAATAATTCACTCTGCAGATAAGAAACTCCTGCATTTACAAGACTAATTAAAGGTAGCAAAACCACACGAGTATCTTAATGAAAAGTTTGGCATTTAACTAAAGAAAACCAAATACATATTCAAAGCAACATGTGGATAAAAGAAAAAAGTTTCATAAAAAGAAAAACAAAATAAGCAATAAGGTCTGAGCTATGATATTTCATAGAATCAAAATGAAAATCTATGTGGTATGCATACTGCCATCATTACAGAATTTGTGGAAAACTTCCCAATTCCATTTCTGAATTAAGCACAATCCTGACACCAAAAGCGGTTAAAATCAGACTGGAATCAATCTGGCTCCACTGCTCTGTATCACTAAATTATTTATCTTTATTCCTCAGCTTTCATATGTACCAAACACAGGTAGTCATAGAACATCTTTGTCACAGGGCTGTGGTGAGGACCAAACTATATAATAGATGTGAGGCAGTTAGAAGAATTGCTGGCACATGTTTGAGGCTATAAGCATAGAGCAATATTGTTATCTCCATGCTGTTATAAAATGCATGCAAACAAAAGATTAAAAATACATGCAAACAAAAGGTTTAATGATTAGCAATTTGAATCTAGCAGTTATTAAAATAAATGACTGAAGAATTCGTTCCTAAAATTCAGGGACTTTTTGCTACTGTTTTACTTAACAATAAAAATCATTACTGGGTTCACATATGATAGCCATATTACCACATTAATCGACAATAAAAATGAAATTTAAGTCGTATTAATTAAATAGATATGACCGTAAAATTGATCAATCAATCTAAAAAGAGAAAGTCAATACTAAAGAATTAAGTGTCATACCACACATCAGCTTTAAGCAACAGGATCAAGCAAGTCTATCAAAGTAGTTGGTATTATTTAATTCTACTTCAACATGTCAACCCTTGAAATAATAAAACATCTTTGCATCCCACTCTCAAATAAAAATTACTGGAATATAATCATTAGTGTAAGTTGAAAGACTGTCATTTTCAGATGAAATGATTGTTATTCTGAGAAACTAATTTTAACAACTCAGAAATAATGAACTGATCATCATTAAACAATTTTTAACAAGGTAATTATTTAAGGATCTTTAAAAATTCACTGACCTTTATATATTCATATATATATATATGAATAATCAGTTCAATTCTCTTTTAGTCATGTCATGTACACATGCTTTCTTCCAATAATAAGATGCCATAAATTTAGAAACAGAGGAAAGAGACCATAGTCCCTTTTCTGTTGCCGCTGTAACAACTTTCCACAAACTTAGTGGCTGATAAAGACACAAATATACTATTTTAAAGTTGTGTAGCTCAGAAGTCTGAAGTGAGTCCTGCAAGACTAAATTCAAACCATCAGTAGTGCTGTGTCATTTTGCAGATGCTTTAAGGGAATATCTGTTCCCTTGCCTTTTCCACTTTCTAGAGATTATCACATTCTCTGGGTGAGTCTGAGGCTCAATGCAATGTTCCATTTTAAATTACTTTACAAATTCAGCGAACAAAATAATAAATTATTGTACTCCATGAAAGCTATATTTTTTATTCTATGTTTAAGGAAGATTTATAATCATCATCCTTGGCTTTTGTTTAAATAAGAAAACTTTTAGAAGGAATTGATAATTTGGAAACTTGATCACAATATATTATTTTCATCTCTACAGGGCTTACATTCCTTTTTATTTTCCAATTTGAACATTATTTAAAGCCCCCAGGGCTGTAATATTTCTCTAGGATCTCTCTGGAAGGTAACTGAGACTGTATAGATGAACCAAATTTGATTAACATTATCACCGGTAAGGAATGTAATAAACTGCTGTCTCTACAGTACAGTGTTCTTCAGTCTCTCTTAGGAACTCTGAGTACTGCGACAGCTAATTTATTTAGCTCCCCAATGAGAAGGAGTCTGACAGCTGTGTTGTTATCCACCTGCGATCACACCACATTAGACGTGGTAGTGGGGGAATGCTGCATACCTGTTGTCTCAGCAGGAGGAGCCCAACAGAGGAAAAGCTTCCGCCTCCCAGTCAAGGCCCAGCGATAATTCCCCTGCAGAGAATCTCAAGGTTGGTGAAAGTTTGCTATACGGAAAACCAGACATCATGAATGATCGTAAAGAAATTGTTCATCTATCACAATGTTGTTTCCTTTGTTACTTTAACATTTATCAAAACACTAAGTGCCTTTATAATACTTTGGTTCAGAGATTCAATGTAATGTGTATCAAATAGCATATATTTGAGGCACAGCTGCTTCCATGAAAGAGTAGTTAATTTTACATGAGCATGGAAATTATGGAGAAAAGAGCATTCCCTCTATTCTGTAGTTGAAGTCTAACCATCATATCAGAGGAAAAGACTGGCATAAAGAAAAGGATTCTTTTCGTCATTTCATTTCCAAAATTTTAAGACAAAATCTTTTTAATAAAAATATTTTAACTATTCCAGTAGGAAACATATAAATTGCATGTTGTTTAAACTTTGCTAGATTGATTGAATAAAAGCAAGTATTGAAAGACTGCTTATGGTATCTAGATATCATTTAAAATATAGTTAATGTATCTTTACAATATAAAAACAGCCATTTTCAAGTACAAAGGAAAAATACTCTCAATGATGCTTATTTAGACTAGACAGTTTATGAAAAAGAAAAAACAAACATATATGCACTTAAAGACCAACTTTTGCAGAAAACAAAATAGATAGTCTCTATTTTGATACAAACAAAGTATCAATATTTGATGGCTATGCTAAATATTATAGTGAGAATAAAGAGGGCAGAAAATTTATTTGGTAAGTGAACAAAGATTTTCAAAAAATATTTTCTGATATCATTTAGTATTTTTAAAAAATGAAATGAGTGGCAATAAAATTTTAATTTGGAGAATATTTGTATTTTGACTTTTTATATATTTTTATAAATAATAGGTGTTAAATACCCTTCCATCTTGAATTTCAAAGAGAGTTTAATGTAACATGAGGCTGTTTATTGTTAGATATAACTTAAGCAAATAAAGCATAATAAAAAATACTCTCAAGACTGCTAAAATATTTCATTTCATTATTAGCATTCATTATTGTAACAAACATAATTAAGACAGTAACTCTTTGCTATATGTATATAGCACTCAAAATCAATTCTGATTACATAATATCTCTTCAATGTACCTTTAGCTTTCCAACAGACTGCATAAGGTCTTCATTATTTTTTATAATAAATTTGTTCCTCCTTTCATTTCTCTGTTCAGAACAATCCTATGGAACTCTGTAATAGTTACAAAGCACAAATATGATACTCTTATTTCTCTCCTCTCAAATCCCAAGTTACAGTTACCATTAAGGCCCTCAGCCAGTTAGGGAAACCATTCAGGACTGCAGGCCACTGTTCAGATGGTCCATGCTTTCACCCCAGCATATATTCATTTGTATTGAGGTCTCTTGGTGTTTTCTTTTCAAATTGGAATTAGAAGACCATGTCCTCTGTCAACAGCCCAGAAAAGACAGTAGTTTGGCTTTTCTTCTGGGTCCCCCTGTATTTACATAGCTAGTTCATTGCTTTCCGGTATGGACTTGAATTTTAAAATGATGGCCATTATGGTAAAACGAGTTCAGGGGTAGATAGCAAATGAGAGAACTAGCAATGATTGCTTTTATCAATGCAGGCCCAGGCAGGAATGCAACAGAAGACATGCAGCATAAGTTAAAATTTTTACAAAGTCATATACTGGATAACATATGTTGATAGTTAAACAAACCAAACAAAAATGATAGTACAAAATTAATATATAGACGAATACTACTATTTTTGATAGTAGAAAGAAATTTCACTCAATAGGTATATACTGAGTGCCAAATTAATTTGTATTTTTGGTTTACATGATGAATTAAGAATCTTTGTCATCTTGCATTTGTTGTTCATTAAAAAGCTTCATGTCTGTTAAAATTTAAAAGAATAATCTTCTGACTTATTCTCTAGTCATGCACATTCATTACAGGAGGAACAATGTTTTTGTGATTTATTACTAATCATACTAAAATTACTGAAAGCTCAATAATTCTGAAAAAGACAAGTGTGAGTATGTGTGTGGAAGAATTTCATTGAGTTAATATATTGTTGATTTTTTCCTTTATGAAATACCAAATAATTTTTTTTCAGAAGGGCAATAAGTACAGTTGCAAACTTTTTATTCCAAGATCCTTATTGATGCAAGTAACAAGAGGTGTAAATTATATTGGTTTATCTATTTTTAATGACAGAAAACATGGTGGGAAACTCATTATACCCTATGATACACAATTTCAGGGACAAACTTGGTAGTTACCCAAACTTAGCATTTGTCTTCTCTAGAGATTTGTTAAAAAGTGGCACACAGAAAAGTGAAAATTTGTAAAAGGGAATTAAGAAATAATGTTTGTGGTAATAAAAATGTCATACAGTTTCAGAAAATACACATTGGTAAAATTCTCACACATGAGAGCAATTTCATGCCATGTATAAATGGCAAAGCTTCCTAAGATGATAGGGGGGTTAAATATTTAGTATATTTGTCATATAACAAATATGTGTAACTAAAGAAAACTTAGTCTATAAAAGGAAAATGTATAAAGGTAGCTAATGCTTTAATGGTTTTCTGCAATAAAATACCAATTAAAATTTGAAATCAATACCCCAAGTTGAACCATTTTATATTACTCTCTGAACACATTAGACCTCAATAAAGTTTGATATGACATGACAATTTACAATCTCCATCTGTTCTTTCTCAACTGAGATTTCTCATTTGAACCACAGAAAAGAGACAATGAATTGAGTGATAATTTTCTCAATTCTCCCAAAGTTGATTTGTAACTAATATTCTAGATGCATCAGAGAGAACTTACTTTATTACATACAACAGATGCTTTAGGATATTAACCCTTAATTTTTCAAAGAAATGTCAGTAGAAAAAGGTTGAGAGCTCTGCCCATAAAGAGACCAACTATTTATGCACCCCCCACCTATATATATATATATCTATGAATGGTAGAGGCAATACATAAGAACTTAGTAGTATAGTTAAAGCGAATTCATTGCCACTTTACAAAATTTGAATTATGTAATATTTCTCTCTTAATCCCATGTTATACTGAATCTCTTCTGAAAAAACAGCAGTTGCTACCTCTGAAATAGTAACTGATGACCCGCTTTTTTATTGTTAAGGTACAAATAAGAGGCAGTATTTGATCAGAGTTTTCAATTCTATGCGTTTTTTTTTAATAAGCCTCTTCAGAGTTTTCAATTCTATGCGTTTTTTTTTAATAAGCCTCTTCCAGAATGTATTCATTCATTCTCTTCAAAAAGTAGTATTGAGCACACATTACTTGCCATGCACTATTATACATTGTGGGGATTTAAGAAGTCAGTAAAGCAGATGCCTTTGCTTATCTTAAAGTGGTGAAGGGTAGGAGTGAGGGGAGGAGACAGAGTAACTGAAAGAATAGAATGGACAAGGTCAGTGATAGAAGCAGAAACCTACATGAGCTTATGGAAATAATACTGGCAAGATCTAAAAGGTGATTTTGACTAGTAGTTGAAGTCATAATGAACAATGAAAAGAGATCTATTATGAAGGTAAAGTAAACAGAAATTCCTGATAAACTAAAAGTTGTTTATGAAACAAGATAATTCAAAGATAACTTTGAGGTTTTAAATATAAACAACTAAAAAAAATAAAATTGTCTAAGTTATGAAGAGGTGAATATTCCTGTTTTGAATATGATTTAGAGATGCCTATTAGAAAGCCAAGTAAAATCACCCAATCAGCAGTTGGATATATGAGTTTGAAGTTCAGTGACATATGTCAGGACAAAATGCTATTTAAAACCCTGCATATCATGAGATCCTCAAGGACATAAATATTGAAGAAAGAAGAGGTCCAAAAACTGAAACCTGGGGCCTTCAGTGTCAAGATGTCTGAGAGACAAGTAGCATGGGAATCTGAAAAGTAGTGGTCATCACATTAGAAAGAAAACTAGATGAAAATGTCTTGAAAACCAAGTAAAATATTATATTTCTGTGAGAAGGAAGTAACCAATTGTCTCAAATGGAATTTAGGCTTTTATGGATTCAAACAAGCAGAGGTAGATGTGTTAGCTTTACAATAGCAAGTATAAACAACTACAATTTACAAAATATAAAGGAGTGCAGATAAGCTAAAGTAACCAGTACAATAACAAATATAAGCAACTGTGGTGCCATGTAAAGGGATGGAACTAAGCTAGAATTAAGTGAAAATAATCATTACAGTAGCAAATATAAACACTATAGTCAGTAGTTAGCTCTGGGCTGACTCTACCTCCTTCAACAATAATCATGAGGAGGTTTCATTGTGATCATAAAACTCTAAAGTCATAAAGCAACATAAGAGGGTACAAGGTGAGCCAGTCAGGAAGAGTCTACAATCACAGGATTTAGGTTATATAGTTACACAATCATTATCAAAATCATCAGGCTTAGAATTCAGTGAGTTTCAGTAATTTCAGGTATTTCCTTTAGTTATTCTACAATACATTACAAAGTAAAAAAAAGGCAGCTATACAACTATTAAGTCATCCTAATTGTTTGCTAATTCTTAATTTCTTAGCTACAATTAAACCTGCAGACATGATATAACAGTAAATTGTCAGTGACCTTGAATTTGGGTTAGTAGAATTATCCAAACTCAAATACAAAAACAGAAAAAAATGAGTTTTTAAAAAGGACCAGTGAAGCTAAGAGCTGCAGGATAATATTAAACCATCTAAAATAGATGTAACTTGAGTTTAAGATGAGGGGAATTAAAAAAATAGAGACATAGACATTTTTGAGGAGATTATGGCCTTTTCATTTTAAAATAAAAGAGGTGATTGATAGAATAGAAAATAGACAATAAAATAAAACAGTAAAGTTAATTTTTTGAAGCTATGAGTACAATTGACAAGCTCCTAACAATGAAAAAAAGACAATATAAATTATTAATATTAGAAAAAAATCACCAAATATTTCCACATTTCCTAGTGATGTTGATGGATAATATTGGCATGATAAAAATAACCTTATGGAAATGATTTAAAAGCATACATAAAAATGTCAAGAAGTTAAAAACAAAACTACTCAAAATGATACACAGTTATAAAATATTGAGGAATAAATGATGTACATTTCATGCAAAATCTTTTGGAAAATAAGAAATTTAAAACTACTTCTAAAGTTATTTAAAGATGCCTGAAAAGCTCTGCTAACAATATCTGATAGCAAAACAGCAAAACAAAAATTACAGAATAGCACTTATGAACCAGAGACTCTATAGTCCTAAAATATATACATATATCAAGTCTGATATACATGTATCAAATTTAACCCAATAATGTAATTAAAAAGACCATACATCATCATGAAATGGAGTTTGACCAGAAATACTAGCATAGTTTAACATATTAAAGGAGTTAATGTAATCCAGCATATTAAAGGTTAAAAGAAGGGGAATAAATGCACAGATTAATAAATGTAACAAAATCATTTGAAATAAGATTAATACCATCTATTCTGCCAAGAACTAAACAACTAGGCACAACACAAACTGAAGAAAACCAGATTTAAAAATTATACATAGTCAAGGATTGTGAGCAAATGGCAGAATACGAAGCTCCAGGAATCCTTCCATCAAAACATCTACTGAACTTGCAAAAACTGTCTGACTCAACTATTCTGAAACTCTGGAGTCTAGTGGAATGCTGTGTAGCATCTGTAGAGGAACAGGAGGAAGAGGCTGGTAAATTGTGGTAAATATAAATGAGGACCACACTCCTTGAAGTGACTATAATCCCACATCTTCCAGTTTTATTGTGATCAGCAGTGGGGATTGCAGGCCAGGTTCCTGGTACAGCTTGCAAAGACCTTGTCCTCCAAACTCTTGGATGTTCTGATTTCTGCCTTTGATTGCCTACTTCAGATAACTAGTAGCAATCTGTGAGAGGGAGTCTTTGTACCAATCACTCATAAAAAAAAAAAACCAAAACGGTCAAATGGCTGCATTAAGTGAGCAAGTGCTGAATCAAGAAAGCACAGCTTCAAAAGCCATCAAAGAAGCTTTTGGCACACTTGATATACCCTCACCCTCCCCTCTACAATGTAGGGTGAACCAATTTGTATTCCCACTGTGGTTCCCCGGCACTGTTCCAGCAGGAGCAGAGTGGCTCATATGTGAATACTGGGGTGCATATATGTCAGACCAATCTATAAGGAGGAATTCTGAGGGATTAATCTAGGGAACTTGTTTCAGGTTTACCCTCATAGGGTTTGTCCTGAGGCAGAGAAGTTGCTTGCAGATAGCTGAGAAATCATGAGAAACAATTATGTCAAATTCACCTGGGGCAAAAGACTATCTGTCCCACACAAGAAAGCAACCAGGAAGGGTGAAAGTCTATTTCAAAGGAAGTAAAGGGAGCATCGTATTTGAACTCCTGTCAAATATAAATCAAGGTATTCGTTAAGGCCTGGAGTAAGCACAAGCCCAGGTAAAGAAGTAAGCTCCATGGCTCCACATAGGCATGGATAAGATCGAGAGGTCCCTACAATTCATGTTTGCCTCAAGCTGATATTCTTCATAGGAAGACTAAGCTCTGAAAGAGACCATCAGCCAGAACAGATCCAAATTGCAAGACTGCAAGGTCCTTTGTTCTTTGATCTGTTTGTTTGGATTATTTCCTGGAATTCACGAAAACTCTGTCATATCATCACCTAGAAAAACCTTAAGAAACAGACAGATCATGGGCTAATTCCAAGAATTATCATTTAAAATATTAAAATTCACAGTGTGCTTCAAAAGATTACAAGACAAAGAAACCAGAAATGATGACCCATCCAAAGGAACAAGATAAAGATAAAAATGCAGAAATTGTCAACAAAGAAGACAAGACTTTGTACTTACAGAAAAAAGACTTTTTAAAAAAAGTTCCTCAATATGTTCAAAGTGATAAAGGAAAACACAGAGAAATAACTAAAGAACATGCATAAATAAATGAGTGAACAATATGAGAATCTCTTTGAGATTTGCAATAGGAATGAACACAAATACTGAAGTTGAAGAGCACAATAATCAAAATATAAAATTCCCTAGAGGGTTTCAACAGCATATTGAATGTGGTAGAAGAAAGAATCAGTGCTCTCTGAGACAAGACAATTGAAATGCTGCAGGCTTACAAGTAAAAAGAGAAAAAGAATAACAAAAGAGTGAACAGAGCCTCAGAGACCTGCGAGATATCATTAAGTGTACCAATATACACATATGAGGGTCTAAGAGGATGAAGAAAGAAAGTGACAAAAGGAATATTCAAAGCATGATGGCAGACAACCTCTCAAATTTAAAGAATTATATAAATACATTCAACAAGTCCAACAAACCAGAAACAGGGTAAAATCAGCCCAGACAAATAGTAATCAAACTACCCAATGTCAATGACAAGGAAAGAGCCTTGAAATCTACAAGAGGAATGCAACAAGTTATGTACGAGGGAATCCCAATATGATGAAAAGCCAATTTCTAATCAGAATTGGCAGTGACAAGAAGGCAGTGAAATGAAATATTGAAAGCACTGAAAGAAAACAATAACCAAAAAAAAAAAGAATTTTATATCCACCAAGACTTTCTTTCAAAAATGAGGAGAAATTAATACTTTCCCTGATAAATAAAAACTAAGAAAGTTCATTACAAATAGACATGCCTTAAAATCAATGTTCAGTGTTTCTCAGACTGAAAACCACTAGACAAAGCAGTATGAAAAAATAAAGAACTCCCGTAAAGGTAACTATTTGAGTAATTATAATTGCCAGAATTATTATATTTTATTATTTGGTATGCAATACTATTTCTTACTTCTTATAGTTGTTGAAGTGCAAATACACAGAAAGTGATGCTAAATCAATGGTTTTGAACATACAATCCCCAAAGATAAAATTTGGAACAAAAAATGAAAAAAGGGTCAGAGGATGGAGGGATATAGGAATAGTGTATGTATACAATATTGAAAATAAGTTTGTATCAAATAAAATATAGATTTTTTAATTTATTTCTTATAGAGTTAGGATGTTAAATTTTAACCCCATGGTAACCACACATGCACACACACACACACACACACACACACACACACACAAACACATGAAAAATATTCAGAAAAAAGTGAAGGGACCTAAAATGGTATAATATAAAAGCAAACAAATAAATATGAGATAGGCATTAATGGAAGAATGGAGGGTAAAAGAATGTAAGACTTGCAAAGGTGAAATGGCAGAAAAAATCCTGCATTATGTTATTCCTCATAATGTAAAATGGATTGAGTAGGCCACAGTGGCTCAGCAGGAGCGTTCTCACTGCCATGCCAGAGACACATGTTTGATTCCCAGTGCCCGCCCATGCAAAAAAAAAAAAAAAAGTAAATAGATTGAACTTTCCAGAGATTGGACAAATGGATTCAGAGCATGATTTTAGATATCAGTAGGCTGAAAGTCAAAAATGGAAAAAAAAAATATACCATGCAATTAGAAAACAAAAGAGAGATAGGATAGCTCTATTAATATTGGATACCATAGATGTGTAATAGGGACAAAGAATATCATTATATGCTGATTAAAATCACTTCAACAGGAACACAGAACAGTTGTAAATATATATGCATCTAAAAGAATAGCCTGAAAATATATGAAGTCAATATAGAAAGACTTGAAGGGAGAAGTAGATGGTTCTACATTAATACTAAGAGACTTCCTTACACCAATTTCAATGTTTGATTGAATATCTATATAGAAGAGCAATAAGGAAATTAATAAGACAATTGAAGTCTTCAATGATATTCTAAAACAACTTGAAATAATGGAAATATATAGAACAATCCCCCCCAATAGCAGCAGAATATACATTCTGCCCTAGTACACAGAAAATTCTCCAGGATAGATCATAGGTTTGGTTCTAAAACAAGTCAAAATAATTTCCAAAATATTGAATCTCATACAAAGTATCTTCTTCAACCACAATGAAATGAAGGTAGAAATTAGTAACAGCGGCAAAAATGGAAACTTGGCAAATGGGTGGAAATTAAGCAACACATTCTTAAACAACAAAAGGGCTAGAAATAGAAATCACAGTAAATTAGAGTAAATACATTGAGGTGAATTATTTGGAAACAAAACATTCCAAAACCTATGGGATGCAGAAAATGCAATGCTGAGAGGGAAATTTATAACTCTAAATTACCATTTTCAGAAGTAAGAAAAATCTCAAATCACAGACCTAACATCAAAATTGGGGGATCTAGAAAAAGAAGAGAAAACTAAATCCAAACTGAACAAAAGGAAAGAAATAATGAAGTTTAGAGAAGTTAGAGAAGAGATAAATTAATTAGAAAATAAAAATCCAACAGCACATTAAAAAATTACACACAATGATCAATTGAGATTTATTCCAAGCACACAAATGCAGTTCAGCATAAGAAAATGTATTAATCTAATATACCACAGTAACAAAACAAGGCTAAAAAACAACATAAAAAAAACCAAACATGATCACCTCAATTGATGAAGAAAAAGACATTTGACAAAATCTACCACCTTTTAGTGATATAAACACTTCTAAAGCTAGGAATAGAAGAGCTCTTCCTCACCACAGTAAAGAACATATAAGAAAAACACACTGATAATATCCTACTCGATATTCAAAACATGTAACCTTCACCTCTAAAATCAGGACAAAAGAAGGATTCTCATTGTCACTACTATTATGCAATTTGTACTGGAAGTTCTTTCCAGAGCAGTTAGGAAAAAAAAAAAAACAAAATTCATTCAAAAAAGAAAGGAAAAAATTAAACGTTCACCATCTGCAGATGACATGATCCTATAAACAGAAAATCCTGACAAATGCACAACAACAAAGTTACTAGGCCTAATCAACAGATTAATCTAAGTGATGGGAAACAAGTTAAGTTTCAAAAATCAGTAGTGTTTCAATACACTTCTATAAACAATCTGAAGAAGAAATCAAGAAATCAAGAAGAAATCAAGAAAAATGTCCAATTACAATAGCAACTAAAGAATCATAAGTCTATAAATAAAACTAGCCAAAGATGTAAAGGACTTGTACACAGAAATCTACAACATCACTATAAGAAACCAAAGGAGATTGAAATAGCTGGAACTATATTCCATGTTTATGGATTGGAAGACTAAATATTGCTACGATGACAAATCAACCCAAAGCATAGCATGGATGTAATGAACTGCCAATTGAAATTCCCTTTTTTTCAGAAGTGGAACGCCAGTTATCAAACTTACATGGAATGGTAAAGTGCCTCAAATAGACAGAGCCAACTTGCAAAAAGAACAAAATTGGAGGACGCACACTTTCTGGGCTTAAAACTTATTTATTACAAAGCCACAGTAATCACAAGACCAAATATGTATCAATGGAACCATATTAAGGGTTCAGAAATCAATCTTCATATTTATGATCATCTGATTCTTTATAAGGGAGCAAATATTTCTGAATTAGGAAAAAATAGTCCCTGTAATAAATGATGCTGTGAAAAGTGGATCTCTATCTGCAAAAGAATGAAGGTGGACTCCTACTTCACCCCATATACAAAAATCAACTCAAAATAGATCAAAGACCTAATATAAGAATGAAAACTATAAAAAAAAAAAAACCACTAGAAGAAAACATAGGAAGTATCCTTAGGACTTTGTATTAAGCAATGGTTTCTTAGACTTTACACCCAAAGCACAAGCAACAAAAGAAAAACATAGAAAAATGGGACATGATCAAAATTAAAAACTTTTTTCTCCTCAAAGGACTTTATCATGAAAGTAAAAAGACAGACTACCCAATGGGAGAAAATGAAATTGGAAACAATATATCCTAAATGGATTTAATATCCAGAATATATAAGGAATTACTTCAACTCAACAAAAAAGACAAATACCCTAATAAAAATGGAATAAATACTTAAATGGATATTTCTCTGAAGGAGTCATATATATGGGCAAAAAGCACATGAAAAAAAATGCTCAATTTCATTAGCCATTAGAGAAATGCAAACCAAAACCACAATGAGATACCACTTCATATTCAGCAGTGTGGAACAAGTTGTTACACAGTCATGGAAACACAGGCTCAGGTACAGTAAAAACTTTCAGCAAATGATTGCTTCATGAGCACAAATGGCCAAAAAGATAAGGGGAAGAGTCTCCTGAAAGGACAACTGTTTCTTTGTGGATGGCAGCTCTGATTGCCTCACTTCATGTCAGAGGCTGAGAGACAAATCTGTGCTGGCCAAGGATAGGATATTCATACAACCCTAGAGGGAGGATACCTGTTCTGGTGTGAAATTGTTGGGTACCCCAGAGAAGCCAGGTTCTTTAATCCTTATTCAATATTGTTAGATGGGATCTTTTTATTAAGTTGTTTACATGGAGATGTGACTCACCCAACTGTGAGTGGGGCCTTTTGATTAGGTGGTTTCCATGGAGATGTATCTCCATTTATTCAAGATGGGTTGCTTACTGGAGCCCTTTTCAAGGGAATCATTTTTGAAAAAGCTCCAGAACCCACACAACCAAAGACCTTAGGAGATGCAGAAAGAAAACACCCCCAAAGAAGCTATTTGTAGAAGCCAGGAGAGAAGCCAGCAGATGCCACCATGGGCCTTCCCTGCTGAAAGAGAAACCCAAACATCATTGACCCTTTCTTGAGTTAAGGTACATTTAACTGGGTGCCTTAGTTTGGACATTTTCATTGCCTTACAACTGTAAATTTGCAACTTCATAAATCCCTTTTTAAAAAGCCATTCCATTTCTGGTATATTGCATTCTGGCAGCTTTAACAAACCAAAAATGTACTCTATCACTGAAAGTTTCCCACTATGATAAGTACCCCAGGCTGCAGAATTGAAACATATTAAAACATTTGTACACAATCCAGTAAGAAAGCATAAGGAGAGGCTGGAATATGATGATTACATGTTTCCTTGACTCGCCCATCAGCCTACCCATCAGCCTTGTAATCAGGTTTATCCTACATTAGCTTCCACAACATAAGTTACCACAACCACAAATATGAAGGTGGAAATGGGTCAGGCCCAATGGACAGTGGCTTTCAAAAATATTGATAGTAAATTTGGGGGACACCATTGGCTGCAGCTTATTAGGAGAACTTTGCTTATGCATACTATTACCATTACTCCAAACAGCATGATCTCAACTGTCCAGTGGCTGAATACATGCTCCCAACCCCCAGAAACCAGCTGAAATGATGTCACATAGAATCTGTTTGCACATTTTGTAGCTAATGGATTTCTGTTAGATTTTAGTCAAGTCCTGTTCCACTTCCCTTGAGATATTAACCCATGTACATCAGGAGGTCTTAGCAGTAACACATATGCCTCCTTCTTGGGCTAGGAATAAGTCTAAAGCAATGCAATTATCCATCATTACTTTGGTAGAGAGCCTAACAATTTTTGCTGAGCCTAATGCATAATGTTGACTCAACAAGGTCAGCCAAGGTGGCATATCATGTGTTCATTGGTGCTAACTCCCACCCAGGGCCACAATGATCTTCTGAAAGAGGACAATGTAGACTGATCGACCCCCCCCCCCAGACAAATCAAGTTTTACTTAGGATAATAAATTGGAAAAGTGGCTGAGGTAGTTGCCAGCTTCATTATGTTAGACGTTGTATCATCCTGACAGACTGTCCAGGGTTGTAGCAAAGAAGAGTGCATAGACAACAGCTGTACTCTGATATTTGTCACAGGTCATGAATAAAGGATTTTCTGATGTTAGTTCAAACATGAAGCAGATAAAATCAACTTGGCAAAGAGGGGTGAGGAAGCAGAAGGTCAGATCGCAGATCCATCACTGTATAAGGTTCCATACCACTCTGATGGCCTGGGTCAGCTGGATAAGGTGTTTTTTTTCCAGATTGCCACCAGGCTAATATGTGGAAAACAAAACAGAGGAGCAGTAACTAATCCTGACAAGGGAGTTCTGCAACCACTTCCTGTGAGAAACACTGTTTTTGACCTATTTTCAGTAATTTATCTTTTCCCTCTGAGACTACCCAGTCTGTTTCTTTCCTTAATCCATAACTTAGCCCCTTTCCCATCAATCTGAGTGCCTTACTTACATCTTTTGGCCCACTTTTACCCATTATTGATAGATCAGAGTTGTCAAGACTCCTCAAAGATCTCCCAAGGGGACTGGAGACCCATCCAGGGACAGGTATTGCTCACTAACCTCCAGTATGCACAGTCAAGGCCCGGGGGCCCAGCTGACTGGATATTCACCCTATACATGTCAAGCACGTCTATGCTTGCTTATGTCATCTTGCACCTCTGCCTGGTGGCCCTCAACTACCACCATCCTATAGTCATGCAGAGGGTGTAATGGAGTAAAAAGTGGTATAATCTCCTGATCATGGCTTTAAAGGAGACTGAAGTGGCATTTCCTTGGTCACCATTTTAGAGTGAATCCTTATCATGATGAGTATAAGGGAAGATATGAAACAAAGGCTGGATTCATCTTCCAACCCCATATCCTTCTCAGATCTGGGGAATTTCTGAGGTCAGCTTCAAGAGGGTTCAAGTAGGACATCAGTCCATCCAGGTACTTTCTGTAGTTGGCCATTAAAGTTCTCCATGGTGCCGGTGGCCTGCAGGTGGTGGATGACATGGAATTTCCATCTATTTCCATGAGTCTTTGCCTAGCATTGAATGGATTGTGTGTTAAAGTGGGAATCTTGGTCATAGAAAATGTTATCTGCATACCCAAAGTGGTAGCAAAGCATCTTTTCCAAGGCCCATATATGTGCCACATCTGCACAAGGAAGTGGAAAGGCAAGACTATAGACTGAATAGGTGTGTACTGGGACCAAGACATAGGGCATACCCTAAGATGGCAGAAGAGAGCTTGCCATGAGCAACCCACTGCACCACTCAACCCCAAGGAATAGCCCATAAAATGCTTTTGTTTAGGCTCTGGTTTGTATTTGACATCTTTTATATTGGGCAGATTGGGCCTCTCAATGGAGAGGTACTCTATTTTCCTGGACCTATAACTTCATAGTGTTAGAATTTCTATGTCCAGTTTGATGGTGGGTCCACCCAGTAGTAGAAGCAGCCATGAGAAATTCTGCCATTTCATGGCTGTCACCAAGAGTAAGTTCATTGTTTTCATCCTCTTTACAGTACTCATCCTCTGCCTCTTTTCCTGGAATGTCTCCAGCTTCATTGGGTGTTAAAAGCAGCCCAGTGTATCTTTTATCAGCTAGATCATTCCATTGATGTTCATCATGAATTGGCCCTTGTCATGAGCATCAACAGGGGTAATACAGATGGTGTTTTCCCAAACAGTGAAGTATATCCACAAGTCCATTTCTCATACCAGGGACACTTTGATTCTCCAATCACATTCCTTCCATGAATCTAACCAGACTGCTAAGCTGTTGTCAGTGGCCCCGGAGTCAATAAACATTTACACAGGGATGCTTGGGGGCTAGTGTTTCAGAGCTAACAGGACCACACACTTTTACCACATTGAGCACGTTTTCCAGTGATAGAGGTGTTAGATAATTTGCTGGAGTGAAGTGAAATTGTGGTTGCTGCCCAGTGGACTCCAAATGGGTTCAGTTTGGCTAACTTATTAGTGAACAAGCACTGAACATCCAATGGGGCATGCTTGAGTCAGGTTTCTCAAGATGCCAATGCAGAGAGGGAAGAGCCCTCAATTGGTATTACAATAAGATCATTGTTGAGGGGCATCTCTGCCACCTGCTCTTGCAAGTATGTCACTCCCTGGGGGTCGAGATGAGCAAAATACTGAACGTGTCACTTCCATTGATTAAAGGGCTGATATACAGATGTTCATTTTTGGTGCACACAGCCCTAGATATTGTGACTTTCACAAAATTCATTGTGGCCTTCAATGGTATTTGGTATGTGGTTAATGGCTTGGCCATTTTCCCCACAAATAAGTTAGTGTTGCTGAAGTTAGACAATGTGACAAGGAGATGGGCAGATTGAAAAGCCTGGTCCATCACTCATCCAACCACACTGGCCAGAATTTTTGGGATAGGAGAGTATATCACAGTAGTTATCACTGGATTGTAAGGTGTTGCAGGATATCAATACCAATGATTCATTTCCTAGCAGAAAACATGACCACAGAGGTGGCCACAGCTCAAGGAGACCACAGGGTAATGGTAACCTTCCATCTTATTCCTTTGTGAAATGCCTGAAAGCTGCCAATGTTCTTTGTTACCTCTGTCCTTCTGTGTGTCCCAGAAGTAGGGTGGCCTGAGTGCCTGTACCAAAAAGTGCCATAAAGGTTTGTTCACTTCCCCCAAATTATACACACTGGGGTATATGGCCTTTGGTCCCGGGGGAATGGTCTGGGCCCTTGGCCCTACACCTACGCCAGTTTCAATTTGGTCAAGCCTGGTAATGAGGTCCCTCCCTAGACACAGACTCCTCAGTTGTGGCCAGAGGGAGATGTGGGAGGCTGTTTTAGTTTGCTAAGTCCAATGGGATGCAATACAGCAGAGATGGAGCAGCTTTTATAAAGAGGATTTGTTTAGTTACAAATGTACAGTTCCTTAGGGAAAAGATAGCTAGCTTTCATCTGGATTTCTCTGTCACATGGGAAAGTACACAGTGATGCCTGTTGGTCCTCTTTCCCAGCTTCTGGGTTCAAATGGCTTTTCCCCGGGGTGTTTCCTCTCTACATCTCCAAACATCTGGGTTTTGTCAGCTCTGTGCACTGAACTGAAGTGTGATGAGCCAACTCTCTCTCTTCTAACTCCTTCTTTTAAACCTCCAGATAATTAAATTAAATGTCACCATTGCAGGAGGCACGCCTCCTAGCTGACTGCAGATGTAATAAGCCATAGATGTATTTCACATGCTGATGATTTAAGTCCACAGCAATAGAACAATTGGATACCATCATGTAGCCAAGTTGACACCTGAAACCGGTTATTACAGAGGGTTTTAGGATCCTCTTGTTCTTCCTCTACTCATAGCTGTAGATTGTTTGGGCAGGGGCAGATTGTCCTTGTTGAGCCCATGGCCAGCCTTCAAGTTTACATTTTTCCCAAAGTTGTCCATTGGATATCATCTATGGTGTCCTATAGGACCCTTTTCTCTAGCTTGGGAAATTGAGGACCTGAGAGGAAGGGCTGGCTGTTGATCCATTTTGTGAGTCATAAGATATGCTGTGTTAACAGGTGGGTGCTTACTACCTGCTGGTCTGTTTTTTCTTTCAGCTACCATGATGGCCAATCTCCTAATACAGGAGCCCATTCCCCAAGTTGGGAGAGTGTTATAAACCTGCTAAATTGTATCTCCCATAGGAAATTCTGGGGTGGAGAGGAGAAACAGCTTGCCATGTCATTCATGAATCCCTTTTTAATAAAAGAATCTATGTCTAGCCATGAAATGGGAATCTGGTGAGAGACTAAATCTCTCCAGTTGGGATGGAATATCATATGCAACTAGTGTGACCATGGCTTCCTGCTCAGTCAAGGCTAGGTGGAATTTGAGGGACTCATTTAAAGTGAGATATGCTTATTTGACTCCCTGAATGAATCTTCAAACAGAAGCCATGGCCATAAAGCATGTGCAGCTACACAGTCAACCAATCCTCCTATTTTGGTCTGCTAAAGCTGACAGAATGCAAAATATCAGAAGTGAGTTGAATTTTACAATGGAGATTTACAAATTTACAATTTATAATTCTGAGGTCATGAAAAATGTACAGATTAAGGCATCAACAGGACAATACCTTGTCTGAAGATTGGCTACTGATGAGCTTGGCTCTTCTGACAGATGCAAAGCATATGGCAACATCTGCTGGTCTTTCCTTCTGGGTTTCATTTTGCTTCCAGCTTCTGGCTTCAGTGGCTTCCTCTCTGAACTTCCACATATTTCTTTTTTAGCTTTTACCCTCTTAGCTTCTGTATCTGAGAAGCTAAACCACAGAACTTCTCTGGGCTTTTTTCTGTCTTTTATACTTTTATAAAGGACTCCAGTAAGAGAATTAAGACCTGGGGGAGCCCTCAACTGGAATAACATAATCAAAAGATCCAGTTACAATAGGTTAATACATGCAGGAAAGGATTAAAAAAACACAATATTTTTGGCAGAAGCCTAGAGCCCTCAGGAGGGCATAAATAGGGAGACTGGGA
>PVIY010019010.1:0-28127 GCA_004026745.1 Myrmecophaga tridactyla
GCAGGTCTGCCTTTGGGTGGGTCTGTGACGAGAGGGAAAGTGATGCTATGTGATTGTTGTAGTTTGCTAGCTGCTGGAATGCAATATACCAGAGACAGAATGGCTTTTAAAAAGGGGAATTTAATAAGTTGCTAGTTTACAGTTCTAAGGCTGAGAAAATGTCCCAATTAAAACAAGTCTATAGGAACGTCCAGTCAAAGGTATCCAGGGAAAGATACCTTGATTCAAGAAGGCAAATGAAGTTCAGGGTTTCTCTTTCATATGAGAAGGCACATGGTGAACACAGTCAGGGCTGCTCTCTCAGCTGGAAGGGCACATGGCGAACACGGCATCATCTGCTAGCTTTTCTCTCCTGGCTTCCGGTTTCATGAAGCTCCCCGGGAGGTGTTTTCCTTCTTCATCTCCAAAGGTCGCTGGCTGATGGACTCTCTGCTTCGTGGTGCTGCAGCATTCTCTGCTGTCTTCAAATCTCTTGTTCTCCAAAATGTTTCCTCTTTTATAGGACTCCAGTAAACCAATCAAGACCCACCTGAATGGGTGGAGACATGTTGCTACCTAATCCAGTTTAACAACTACTCTTGATTACATCACACCTCCAAGGAGATGATCTAATTACAGTTTCAAATATACAATGCTGCACATAGGGAATAGAAGAAACAGCTGCCTTTACAAAATTGGATCAGGATTAAAACATGGCTTTTCTAGGGTCCATACATCATGTCACACCAGCACAGTGATCATCAAGGGTAAGTTGTAAAGGGTGATGGAGCTTCTGCCTGGTTCTCTTGGGGCACCAGCCCTTGCGATCCAGTCACCATGTTGTGACAAAGCTAAACCAACAAGGAGAGGCCGCATTTAGGAACTCTGGTCATGGCCCCAGCTGAAGTCCCAGCTGACAGCCGGCATCAACTGTCAACATGTGAGCAAACACACTTGAGATGAGTTGAGTACCCAGCCTTTGAACTGTTCCCTCTGCCTCTAAGTGGAGCAGAGACAAATTATCCCTGCTGAACCTGCCCCAGTTGCAGATTCATGAGCAAAATAAATGTTGTTGTTTTAAGCTACTACGTTTTGGGGTGGTTGGTTAGGCAGCAAAAGATTGCCACAACACGTCTGCTTTTATAACCCCTGTTAACACTTTGGGACATCTCTTTGCAGTCTTCTGAGAAAACTTTTTAAAGAAGACAGCTTAAATTTTGATTAGTGAGGACTAGAGCAGGTATCTTCATTACACTACATTTCCTGCTTCCAAATAATTTCTACTCATTCCTCCTTAAAATAAACAAAAAACAACCAAGAATGGAACAACCCCAATGAACCACTGTCTCTAAATGTTTGTGCTATCTTGCCATCTCACCTGTTGCCCTTTCTTAGGGCTGAGACTCCCCTTCCTTACTGATTTAAGCACCGTCTTCCTCTCCATTGCTACTGTACCACCATTGGTGACTTCAACATCTGCTTGCACGATCCATCCAACACCCTGGCTTCTTTGTTTCCTGACCTCCTCACCCCCCAACAATCTCCTCCTTTTCCACATCTCAGTCACCCACTCTTTTGTTTACATTCTAGATCACACTGTTATCACCTTTAAAATTTGAATAAAAAGGAAAATCTGCCCATTTTTGCTCAGATCCCTCCTCTTCTCAATGACTTTATACTCTTGCAAAGAAATCTTCTTTCTTGCACCAATCTTCTCTCTACTGGATCTATTTCCCCACATATAAACATGCTGTAGTATCTTCCACCTCAAAATCCCACAAAATAAATTCACTCTTGAACTTGCATCTTCCAGTTGCTCTGGATCCTTAGTGAAAATCTTCTGGAAGAGCTATGTCCCTGCCTTTGCTTTATCGTGTCCCATTCACCCCACAGCACACCCCATTCTGGATTCTGCTTCACCTGCCCCTCTGGAGCAGCCCTTGCCAAGGCCACAAATGATGTTCATCCTCCTAAGAGAATGGCCATTTCTCTATCCTTTTCTTCCTGCACTTCTCATCAGCACCCAACAGGTTTACCCACCCTCCTCCTGCTGGAAACACATGAGCTAGTCTCTCCCCATCTACATTTACTCCTCGGGTGATATTACCTAGTTTCACTAATATGCTCTTGACTCCCTAATTTTTATCTTTAGCATTGATCTCATCACTGAACTCCAGACTCAAAAAATATATATACAAACATATACAATGTATTTTATCTTCACCACAATATCTACAAGTGATCTCAAATATTAACTTTTTTTCAACACAGGAGAAAGGATTTTCCCCAAACTGATTCTTTCCATGTTTCCCACTTTGGCAAATGGTAGCATCCCTTATAGTTGCTCTCGCTAAAAATTTAGGTGCCATCCTTGATTCTTCCCTTTTCTCTCATTCCCTTCATTTCAACCATTAGTGAACCCTGTCCCCTCACCTCATGGCACTCTGCTCAACCCAGCCATCCTCCTCTCTGACATGGACGTCTGCTATGGATTACTAGTATACTTTCCAATGTCATTCAATTTTTTTTTACAATTGCCAGTTTTCTTTATAAAAGGTAAATCAGAGTATGTCGTTCTACTGCCTGAAATCTTTTAATGGCTTTCCATTGACTTAGCATAAGATCCAAAGTCCACATAAGGTCTGTAAGGCCTGACACAGTCCAGCCCCTGCCTATCAAGCCAAACTCAAGCTATTGCTCCAGTGATCTTCCTTTCTTCTATTAGTTACTGAGCATTTCATTCCAGCCATTATGACTTCAGGGCCTCTGTCTTTGGCTTATCACATTGCTTATGTCTTCTTGTTTACTTCTTTCCACCTTTCTCATTCATTGTGTAGTTATCTTACTTGTTGCTCTGTTTGCTTGTTTGTAGTTGATTCCTCTACCCTAAATTATATGCTCCAAGTGGGCAGGGACCTTGACGTCCTTGCTCATTTCTATGTTCCCGATGTCCAAAACAGTGACCGGAACACAAAAAGCTTTCAGTAAGGATTCGTTAATATTCACTCTACTGAGTGAGGAAATGAACACACACCAGAACCTCAAGTTAAGAAAATAACATCTGGGCAAATCCATCACCCTGTTTTGTATGTCAAGCTCTGCGCTGAATGCTTTATCTCACAATCACATGTAATTTTCGCTGCAGTCCTATGAGGTGGGTACCATTATTGTATGCCTTTGGCAGTCAGGGGCTGAGGATTAGAGTGATTACCTGTCTTGGCCAGGTTTCCTACTTAGTAAGTGCAAGGCCAGGATGCAAATCCAGACCTGCCTGATGCTGCAGCTCTCAGGCATAATCAGCGAGCGACACGGTCCCTCTGGGGCACCACTGAGCTTTAGCAATATGGTCACGGCCTACAGAGGAAGGACATGGAGCCATTATTAGAAAATCCCCCTTGAAGAGATTCCAGGGGTACTTTTTTGGGAGCTTGACAACAATAATAGGTGTTTAAAAAAAAGAATGTGAACAACAAAAACAAAACAAAAAACCCATCCAATAGTATTCGTAATTTCCCTTCCAGGTATTCTCCCTGGCTGTCCTTGGCTGGAGTGGGGGTGGGGGTGGCGGCAGAGTCAGCAGAGCAGAGAGGAGACGTGGCAACCTTGGGAAGTTGGGGAGGGAGTTAGGCGCACGAGGCAGGTCACTTAGTAAGTTGATCTCCAAGTCCTACTGGATGCGTTTCTGAAATATTTCTTGAATCCTCTCCACTTCTCTGTGACCAACCATGGCAGAGGTTTAGCAGCTTATCACATCTCATCCTGAGCAGTGGCTTCCTCATTATTCCTAGAATTCACAATAGCACTAAGCCAGAGCTTCCTTCTGAAGCTCATGCCTTCGGAGTGGAAAGCTCAGATGATTCCCTCTGGTCTTGACATGGCCCATCATTCCCAAAGTCCTCTAGCTTTCCTCATCAGCCTTCTACCCTGCTCCAGTCACAGCCATGCCACACTTTTTCCAGCCACTGTATTTTTGTAAATGCTCTATCCTCAGCATGAAATGCCTTCTTTCACCTGACAAGGGATTTTTCAAGACCATTCCAAGTATCTCTTCCTCTTTGAGAGGCAGTTGTTTCCCTGCTTGGGGTTCTTTGGGCTCTCAAGCATCACTGAGGAGCTGAGTTAATTTGACTGTCTCCCTTAGTCTCTGAGCAACTCTGGGGCTCTTATATCATCACTGTATTCTTCACGTCCATGGTGCTTGGTAAGTAAATATCCACAGAGTGAATGGATGAAGGAAAGAAGGTACAGATGTGACTCATCTTCTCCAGTCACATTTCAAGGATAAGGGAGATCTACGGTGCCATGGAGAAAGATATGAGTCTAAAACGTCCCTGGCTGGGGAGCAACCAGACTCTTCTTTGTCCCTTAGGTGAAGGAAAATAAACCAGCAAATAGTAGCTGGATGAGACACTGTGTTCCTTCTGTTGAGAGTTGGCAGGAGATACGAGAGCCCTGGTGGCGGGGTCTCCCCAGCCTGGGAAACCTCAGGAACATACCTGTACACAGGTGAGGTCATTTGGCTGTACACCTGTCAAAACGAAAGGCACGGGTTAACCACAGATGGCGTCTGCAAGTCTTTCCCCCCCTGGCTAGGTGCTGATGTGCTGTTCCCAAAACACCTGCCAGAGGGTGGGTGCTGGTGTTTACTTAGAAAAAGCTCCAGAAACCAGGTCTTGGCAAACAAGCCTCCAGCAGTGGTTCTCAAGCATGACTGTCCTTTGGAATCACCTGGGGAGACAGGGATGGGCCCATCTCCAGAGATTCTGATTGTATTGTTCTGGGTGTGGACCAAGCATTGGTATTTTTAAAAAGTCCCCCAGGATTCTACTGTGTAGCCAGGTCTGAGAACCCCACGCTCTACATGGATCAGATGGTGTCGAACTTTCCTCTCCCGCTCAGATGAGAAGAACCTCTTCTGGGCCCCTGGCTGGCTCCCCTGGAAGGTTTAGCTCCAGGCATTGCCCCACCCAATGTGCAGGGGCCCTGCCAGGGGTGAGCACAATGTAAAGAGCAAGAGAGTAAACATTTTAGGCTTTGCGGGCCACACGCTCTCTCACAACAACTCAAAATCTGCCGTTGTCTGTTTCCCACCCCCGTGCGGGAAAGCAGCTACAGACAATGTGTAAATGAACGAGCGTGGCTGCATTCCAAAAGACTCCATTTATGGATTCAGAGATTTGAATTTCATATAATACTCACATGTCATGAAATATTATTCTTCTTTTGAGCTTTTCCAGCCATTTCAAAATGTAAAAGCCGTTCTTGGCTTGTGTGCCCTACACAAACAGGTGGCGACCCGAAGTGGCCCGCGGGCCCTGCTCTGAGAATCCAGCAGTCATTCCTCGGAGGTTGACAAATGGCCAAAGGCCACCCCGCCCCGCCCCGCCTCCAGCTGGACCTCCCCGTTCCTGCTTTGGCAATGGCTTGCCCACCAGCTCTCAGGACACCAGGAGTGTTGGTCAAGATGGGAATGCTAATTTATTTGCCCACTTCATCCTGAGCAAAAGGTGCTCAAGTTCATGGGGCAGAGGGAAAAGAAGAACCCTAGGTTTTTAGCTCATCAAAAGGTGTCTTTTCTCCAGGAAATTGAGAACACTGTGGCAAGGATAGTGAGTAGACGCTATTTCTATTACATCTTCAGGGTGAAGAAGGGGGAAGCAGCAAGAGAATCACTTGAAATACTGTGAGAGACCATTTTCCAAGAACTGGAGTCTAGTTGTCTCATTCTCCTTTCCCGTTCCAGTTTTTTTTGGCTGCTTAACAAATTACTCCAAAACTTAGTGGCGTGAAACAACCATTTATTATGCTCCCAGATTCTGTGGGTCATACATTTGGACATGGCACAGTGGGGAAGGCATCTCTGCAGGGCAGCTTGAAACCCGGGGATAGAGTCGTGTGAAACATCACTCACTCACAGATGCCAGGGAAGATTCAAACAGCCGAGGGCTCATCTGATCTCTCTCTTTCCAGTACGCAGCTTCAGGGTAGCTGGACTTATACTACAGCTTAAGGCTCCCAAGGTGCATGGCCGGAGAGAGAGAGCCAGATGGAAATTGTATTGATTTTTATTACCCAGCCTCAAAAGTCATGTAGCAGCACTTCTGCCCCACTCTATTGCACGAGGCAGTTATAAAGGTTCACCCAAGTTCATGGGGAAGAAATACACATTCTACTTGATGGAAAAGTGTCAGCATTACATTACATTACATTACACTGTAAGAAGGCCATGTGGGATGGGGTATATACTGGTTCATGTCCCAGCCTGAGCTTTCTTCATCTCTCTAGGGCCTGAGGAATTCCAGGATGTGAGGGTAAAGGACATAACATAGGAAAGCTCTGTGGCTGAAACTCACCAGGTGGGACTTCTTCTGGGGACGGTAAATATTAGTGCCCATTCTTGGGTTGGTTTAGTCCGAAAGGAGCTTGGATGGGTTCTTTTTTTTTTTTTTTTTTGTTGTTCAGCTTAAAGAACAGGAATCTATTGGCTCATGGGTTTTCTTTAAAAATTTTTCTTTCTTTATTAGAGAAATGGTGGGTTTACAGAACAATCATGCATAAAATATAGGATTCCCATATATTACCTGTATTAGTTAGGGTTCTCTAGAGAAACAGAATCAACAGGGAACACTCACAAATATAAAATTTATAAAAGTGTCTCATGTGACCATGGGAATGCAGAGTCCAAAATCTGCAGGGCAGGCTGTGAAACCGACAATTCCGATGGAAGGTCTGGACGAACTCCACAGGAGAGGCTCACCAGCCGAAGCAAGAATAGAGCCTATCTCTTCTGAATCCTCCTTAAAAGGCTTCCCATGATTAGATTAAACATCACTCATTGCAGAAGACACTCCCCTTTGGCTGATTACAAATGGAATCAGCTGTGGATGCAGCTGACGTGATCATGATCTAATTCTATGAAATGTCCTCATTGCAACAGACAGGCCAGCACTTGCCCAATCAAACAAACAGGTACCACAACTTGGCCAGGTTGACACATGAAACTGACCATGACATTACCCCACCACCAATGATGTTGAGTATCTTTTCATGTGCTTTCTGGCCATCTTCTTTGGAGAGATGTCTATTCAAGTCTTTTGCCCATTTTTAAATGGTTTTTGTTGTTGTTGTTATTGTCAAATTCCTTTATATATACTAGATATTAATCCTTTACTGGATATGTGGTTTCCAAATATTTTCTCCTATTGTGTAGGCTGTTTTTTCACTTTTGTGATAAAGTTCTTTGAGGAAAAAAATTTTTTTTAAAATTTTGATGAGGTCCCATTTATCTAGTTTTTCTTTTGTTGCTTTGTGTTTTGAGTATAAAGTCCAAGAAATCATCACCTAACACAGGTTCTGAAGATGCTTCTCTATGTTTTCTTCTAGGAGTTTGATAGTTCTAGCTCTTATATTTAGGTCTTTGATCCATTTTGAGTTGATATGTATAAAGGTATGCGGTAGGGGTCCTCCTTTTTTTTTTTTTTTGTAAATGGAGACCCAGTTTTCCCAGCACCATTTGTTGAAGAGAGTATTCTTTTCCAGTTGAGTGGTCTTTGGTCCCTCATCAAAAATCAGTTGGCCATAAAGGCGAGAGTTGATTTCTGAGCTCTCAATTCTATTCCATTGGTCTATATATCTGTTCTTGTGCCAGTACCATGCTGTTTGATTCCTGTGGCTTTGTAATAAGTTTTAGCATCAGGAAATGTGAGTCTTCCGACTTCATTTTTCTTTTTCAAGATGGCTTTAGCTATTTGGAACCCCTTACCCTTCCACATAAATTTAGTGATTGGCTTTTCCATTTCTGCAAAGAAGGTTGTTGGAATTTTGATCAGGATTGTGCTGAATCTATACATTGCTTTGGGTAATATTGACATCTTAATGATATATTTGTCTTCCAATCCATGAACACAGAAAATCCTTCCACTTATTTAGCTCCTCTTTAATTTCTTTTAGCATTGTTTCATAGTTTTCTGTGAACAAGTCATTTACATCCTTGGTGTGCTGATGTGAAACTTTTATATACTCCAGAAAAGTCATGTTCTTTAATCTTGATTCAATATTGTTGGATTGGATCTTTTTTATTAAGTTATTTCCATGGAGATGTCATCCATCCAATTTTTGGGGAGACCTTTTGATTAGGTGGCTTCCACAGAGATGTGTCTTCACCCATTCAAGGTGGGTCTCTTACTGTAGTCTTTTAAGAGGGACAATTTTGGAAAAGCTTCAGAGCTGATATAGACAAGAGACCTTTGGAGATGCAGAAGAAAAATGTCCCTAAGAAGCCTTCTGAAATGAGAATCTGGGAGAGAAAGTAGCAGATATTGCCTTGTGCCTTTCCAGCTGACAGAGAAATCCTGAACATTATCAGCACTTTCCTGAGTCAAGGTATCTCTCTCTGAATGCCTTGGTTTGGACATTTTCATGGCCTTAGAACTGTAAACTTACAACTTAATAAATTCCCTTTATAAAAGCCAACTCACTTCTGGCATTTTGCATTCCAGCAGCTTTAACAAACCAAAATATTTGGTTGGACTTATTCCTAGATATTTGATTCTTTTAGTTCTTATTGTGAATGGAAATTTTTTTTCTTGATTTCTTCTTTTGAGTGTTCATTTTTCTGTAAAGAAACACTACTGATTTTGGGGTGCTGATCTTCTACCCCAATACTTTGTTGAATTATTTTTTTAGTTCTAAGAGGTTTAGTGTGGATATTTTAGGATTTTCTGTATATAGGATGATATCACATGCAAATAGGGAAAATTTCACTTCTTTCCCATTTGGATACCTTTTATTTCTTTTTCTTGCCTAATTGCTTTGGCAAGAACTTGCAGTATAATTTGAATAACAGTGGTGATAGTGGGTGTCCTTGTCTTGTTCCTGATCTTAGAGGGAGAACTTTCAGTCCTTCACCATTAAGTAGGATATTAGCTATGGTCTTTTCATATATGTCCCTTAACATGTTGAGGAAGTTTCCTTCTATTCCTATGTGTTTTTATCAAGAAAGGGTGCTGTATTTCTTCAAATGCTTTTTCTGCATTGATTGAGAGAATCATGTGTTTTTTTTCCCCTTCATTCTGTCAATGGATGGATTTTCATAGCCTACTGAGAAAGTTCCTTCCATAGCTTACTGAGAAAGTTCCTTCAGGTTCCCACCTCAGAGAAAGGGGTGCATATCTGTGTAGCTCAAGGGAACCCTGCCTGGAGTAATATCTAGAGGAAAGTTGGGTGCTTGAATCGTCTACCTTTAGAGCCATTTCCACAGATTTGAGTGGTTGTGTAGAGGTCAAAAAATGAATTGACGGTCTGATGCTGCCTGGGCATGAATTTATAGTTTTATGAAGCACCTCAAGTCACGTGCTTTATTGGCAGATCATTTTAACAAGCAGCTGAAGTTCACTTCGTCTCAATAAACAATTAGTTACACACACAGAGATGAAAGGGAGAAACTGTCAAGTGGAGGACGCTGTGCTGTGAAGGGTGTTGGGGTTGGTCATGGAGTAGGGAGGGATAAGGCTAATAGCGAAGGCAGGAGCCATCCCACTGTGCTCTTAGAAGCTGAACCTGGAATCTGTTCTGCTTTCCACAGGAAGCAGAGAGTGAAAATGCCAACAGTTTACAGCCAAGTCAAGACAATGATGCTAGAGTGCAAAATCGGTGTTTCTTGAATGAAGACAGAGAGAAATATCCTTCGCATTAGTATCCCTTTAAACTCAGTGAACCCGAACCCTTTTCCTACAACTTAAGTATTCACTGCAGTGAAACCAATGTCACAAAAAATCAGGGCTATTGGTGCAAAATTCTTTCAGTGTCACCTGTATTCCAATACTGAAAAACAGAAGCAAGTAGGGTAGACAGAGAGCAGATTCCTACAGCTAAAAATGGTAAATAAACCAAATTTGATCTGGGAGATCTAATTAATCTCAGGAGGGACTGATGCTTGGACTCAGCTAAATCAGAGAATAAACCATGTCCAGAAAGTTCTAGACTCCAATTTGTAGCCAAGAGTAAGCAGGTCAACATTGGTGTCTCAGTCACATTTGAAAGCATCAGATCCTTGTACTTCTTCTTTCCTCAGTCAGTGCCAGGCCTCTTAGTCAATTCATTGTGGTCATCAAAGCTTAAGACTATGCCTTAGGACCTCCTTAGGAAGTAGAGAGAAATAGCCACTCTGAGAAGAAAAATAGGCTAGAGAGGAGAGGTCATAGGGAAAAATGAAGAGGGAAGCAAGGAACCTTGTCTGGGGTGGGGGGACTGTTTAAAAAAGTTTGTAAAATTTTGCCAGTATAGGGGAAGTAAGGATAAAAACATTTAAGAATATTTCTACTTTGCAGCAAAAATCAAAATGTGTCTTCTGCTTTGACAGAGAGCCATTTCCCTATTTAGCAAACGTTCCATGCATGCCAGGCACGGTGCTGGGTGCTGGGGGAAGAGGAATGGATAACAGACACAGTTTCTCTTCTCGCTGGTCTTATATTCCATGGCCCGCAGATAATCTGCAAGTACACAAAAATAAATAAGATAATGACAGTTTACCAGTCATTACTCTTTAGGAAATTGAACTGGGTGATTCCATAGAGAGTAAGGAGAATGACCGTGTAGAGAGCAGAGAGGGAGGTCTCTGAGAAGGAGACATCAGACTGACACCTGAAGGAGGGGACCTTTCCTGGCTGGAGAACAGGGGCCCCTACTATCTCTACTTTGCCAGGCAGAGTGCAAACCTTACTAACCCCCTGCAGCTACTCCGGGACCTCAAACCCTGGGTATTCCACCAAAAACATCACTTGTTTCACAAGTGCCCTGTAGAAAAGACTTTCACTTGTCCATCTTTGACCACATGGCCATCCCTGGACCAGTCATTGCGGCCAGGAGTATGGAGTGCTCCGACAGGCCAAGAATGGGTCACATTCTGGTCCGGGTAGGGGGCTCAGGGCTAGCACCAAGGCAGCCAGGTGGGATGGGAGAGAGGTACTAAAAGGGGAAGTGCTGGGCAATTTATAGCCACCACCGCCATTTGGTGTGTGTGTGTGTGTGCGCGCGTGCGCGTGCGCAAGGATAGTTCAATAGTAGAATTCTTGCCTGCCATGCGGGAGACCCGGGTTCAATTCCTGGTCCATGCACTTCCCCAAAAGCAAACAAACAAAAATTCAACAAATGGTGCTGCAATAACGGGATATTCGCATGGAAAAATAATGAAACGTGACCCTGCCATAAAGCATACATATATTTTTAAAATTTATCATGGAAACTACTTTCTCTTTCAATGTCCTAAATACTTTGACAATTTAGTGTATAAATGGTTGTCTGTACAAGTATTTCCAGGCCGCATACATGGAAATAGTGTTTATTTGTTCAGTGTTTTGGTATACAGGTAATGTTTACCTTAGGGATGTAGCTGTTTAAGTGATTGACGTAAAGCTGATGCATCATTTGAAGGCATCAGTAAGTTTTCACTGTGGGATGTTAAGTAGAGCCTTGATAGTGCGTTTTGACTTCTGAAGCAAATCCTTCCTCCTGCGTCTGACTAGGGTGCACAGTAATGCCCATAACCAGTGTTGGGAACCGTGAGTCTAGTTTATTCCATGTCTGCCTTCCATGGTACAGATTTATGGATAATGTGATTGGATAATATGAGCTATGTTCTCACAGGGCTCATGTGTCTTGACAATTTTCTTGGGATTTGAAGAGCAGGAGATGCTGTCCTAAAGTTCCTACGTTCACAGATAAAGGTTGGTGCCTGATCCCTGCCATAGGCAGGCAGGTTTGAGATGAAGAAGAACAAAAGTTCCAGTGCAGAAGCCAGGGAAATCGGACAGGATTCTGAGCTGTGATATGCACAATTTGAATTTCTGTTAACTTTTAGATAGATGCAAAAAACAGTTACTAAACAATAAAACATGTATATACAAGCCAGTACCAAATCACTAAAATGTAACAAATATATATTTTGTCCTCAAACTTCTTCTGGTATAGGCCAGCCTTGGTGCCTGGCATTACTTGTTTCTATTAATATTCTGTATGATCAGACGAATATGAAATTATTGGTTTGTATAGCCCCTTACCTTTTATAAAACACGTTCTGTACAGAATCACATTTTTAAATAGAAAGTTGCAGGGCAGGAATTTTGGTCTCATTTTGCAGGTGAGGGGAGTATACGTAAAGAGTTGTTCAGACCATGTAAAGGTAAGCAACAAAGCTGGAACTTAATGTCTTCTTACTTTCAATCCAGTGCTCTTTCATCCACATTATATCTCTTAAATATTCAAGTATTGATGTTTTGGATCGAGTGAAACATACTTGCTTCTGGGCTACTCAGATGAGGGACTATCTTGAGGCTTAAGGGATTTGGTTTAGGACAACAAACTACAGCCACACTCTATTGGGTTTCATGATCTTGTGGAGCTAGAATTACCCCTCTTTGTGACATGGGCTGAGTCTGTTATTGGTAGTCACCACACACACACACACACACACACACACGCCCCTTTTATTTTCTCTCCTGAATTGGAGGGGCTGGAAGGCCACAAATGGCATTTCCCTGTCCTTCTTGCAGGTGGCTTCTGGTTGTGATTTAGGTTCTGATAATAAGATGCTCGCTTGAAGAATAGAGTTTGGCAGCATCAGTTTGCCTTCTGGGGCTGTGGCAGTGGACACCCGAGCCCCAGCCATCATTTTTGCAGTAGCCACACTCCCCATTTCATTGTCACCAGCTTCATGGGTGTGAGTCACTGTGAAAGCCGCCACACCAGCAGTTTCCTGACCTCTTGAATGCAGCCAGACTGGTGTGACTCACCTCCCCTATTTCCAATCTCCAACGGTTCCAAAGTTCCCTGTATCAAATCACTCTCGGCTTGAAATACCTAGCGTGGTTTTGCTTCCTCCTTTGGAATCTGACAGCTGAAGCTGCAAGAGATAAGGTCAAGAACCAGAGAACTTAATGCCAAATGGGGCATTAAGAGATGTTGATGTTTGTTTCTGTCCTAACCTTTGGAAATAGACAACAGTAAACTGTGGCTGCGAAATACCTCCTATAATAGTTGTTAATTCTAGGGCATTGCTTAGCATGTGTCAGGTGGGAAGGGTCCCTAAATCAGGGTCGAAACTGAATATGCACACGGAATTTGAAGGTGGGTATAAGTTTGAGACTGGCAGAGTGGGCCTACTTAGAAGGCCCGGATGAAACTTGCCTCATGGGAATTTGAAGGCCTAGATGCCTGGGAATAAAGGCTGGAAAGGCAAAGAGCAGATGAGCCAAAGTGCGTTTGGGTCAGAGCAGCCCTAGACTAGAGTCCAAAGTCATCCAGAGTGCGACTGGGAGGTAGGAAGGTGTTTTTCCTGATTTTGCTGCTTTGATTTCTGCAACAGGTTGGGGTACAGGTGCCCACACATTTGGGGTATCATCAAAATGTGACAACAGCCCTCTTCAGCCAGGATGGCTGACATCAAGGAACTCAAAAGAACTGGAGTGACGCTCATCAGGGATTGGCAGGAATCACCGGGGCGTAAGTAGCCGCTGAGATGTCCCCAGGAGGAAAAGCTTATTTAAAAGATACCCCTAGGAACTTCTGAACCAGAAGGGAAGCTAAGGAGGGCTAAGTGATTGTGTAAGGTGGACTGTCACCATTATTGCAATCCAGTCTTAATAAAATTCCCAAGCCGGAAAGGCTTAAAAAACATGGATTAAATTTTACATATATTATTCATTGATTTATATAATCACATATACAGTTACTGATAAACATAATTTGATGTACTTTTTCCCCTAAGTCCTGTGCAAAAGTACATTGGCGGCACTTGGTGCCTTAGTTGCAGGGAGTAAGAACGCGGCAAGATGTCTCGGTGTGTGCTGGCTTAGCATCCTGAACATACGAAGACAGCAAGATTTTGGTTTTTTGAGATTTAAAGACTCTGCTGGAGGAAACTCAGCATCAGCACAAAAAATCCGAAGTTTCCAAATGCTTCTTCCCCAGCTTCAACTTTTAAGACCTCCGCTACAGATTTAAACTGGTTAGTGTTAAACAAATTTGCTTTCTTAAATATTCTAATTTGGTTTATTTCATTGCCTTTCTGTTTAAACACCCACATTCACTTTTTAAGTGAGAAGGAGACTTCTGATGGCTGAGAAGCTTCTTAAGTCCTATTTCCACAGAAAACTCCAGACAAGGCGTTGGCTGAGTGTAAGGAAACACCAGTGGGTGATTTCGTTTAGCTCAGACCAGGTGGGGAAAGTAAACTAGAAAGCAGCTCTGGGCTCTGGGTCAGGTGCCAGGGACTCCAGGAGTCAAGATGCCCCATCTATGGGTGCCTGGTTCCCAGCCCTCAAAGATACTTTTTAAGTGGTTCTGCCCTGAGGCTGTGAAAAATAAAGGTCCCCTTGGCCCTGGGGAGAGCTTAGAGAGAGAATATGGGGCTCAGGAATAAACAAAAGATTCTACCAGTATGTTTCTTCAGACTCCCATAAAACCTTAACATTCAGTTAAATCAGTAATTTTATGTTTTACAGGATCCCAATAATATTTACAATATAATGGAGTACTTAATATATTCCAACCATTTTTCTGCAGTCACCACATATTTTAAGTCTGGACTACTTACAAACTGTGCGACCTTGAGCAAGTCATCTCTGCAAAGAATACTTTGTGCCTCAGTTTCCATTCCTGTAAAATGAGGATAGTAATAGCACTTCCCTTGGAAGGGTGGCTATGAGGATTAAAAAATAGTGGCTACCATTTGTTGAATTCTTTCTACCTGGCCAGTTATCATTCTCTGAGCTTTATACATAGATGATGTCATTAAAAAAAATCTGTATATGAGTGTGTGGATAAATAATTATTTAGTTTATAAAAAGAGGATTATGCAGAACATACTCTTTTCCATTCTGCTTTTTCATTTAATAAAATGATGGGAAATATTTTTTTCTGTATGATTAAGTCTTATCTTTCCTGATGTTAATGACTTCATAGAATGCCATAATATCTATGCGTTAGATAATAATGCTTTAATTTATTCAACCAATTCCTGACCGATGGACATGGATGTGGTTTCCCAATGTCTTCTATAATAAGCATTCTGATGGACAACCTTATAGCTAAAAATTCTCCCCCATTCATGATGGTTTCTTCGGGATAACCTTCTGAAAGTGGAATCCCTGAAAATGCACTTTTACACTACGCTCCTGGTGGGTCGTGTCCCGCAGTTCATGAGAGTACCGGCTCCCCCCGCCCTCTCACTCTGGGTTGTCGATTCAATGGGGGACCATTCAGTCATGTTTCACCACCACATTGACATCCATTTCTTCAGCGTTTGGAGCGTCGATCCTCACCGTGCAGTTCTATTTTCGAGTTCATCCTGTACTATTTCCTCATAGATTCCTAGACATGAAACTGCCGAGCCAAAGGAAATACTTATTTCATGGCATTTATTATGGTTCCAAATTTTGTCCTCCACAAAGCTTGCCCCAAGTTACACTTTCTTCTTTGGAGTAGGTTTTCACCTCCTACCCAATATCGACTATTATTGGGTTGTCGTTGTTACTTTTATTGCGGCTTTACATATTTGGCTATGCAGTAGATTATAACCGGGGTGGTATTCAGAGCATCAAGGGGAACTGAGCAATCCGATGGGACATCTGCCAGAGCAGGGATTCGGGTCCGGAGGCCCCCTGTTGGCATCAACCCTTTAGTTGCTGGATCATGTGGATGGTCCAAGCAGATGTGGGGGCTGGGCCCGGTGCCAGGGCAGCAGCTCCGCATTAGCTGGCACGGGGATCTGACACTGCTTAAATAGACCCCGTAGGCCACCAGCGCACACCTGCTGCAGAAGTGACCTGTTCACGGCTCTAAGGGGCGTCTATGTCTTTCATGGGGTTCATGTTCGTGAGGTTGGACATTTGTCCGTTATTTATTTATTTATTTTATTATTTTTTTTAATTTGCATATGGGCAGGAGGCACCAGGTATCGAACTCCAGACCTCCAGCACGGCAGGTCAGAGCTCTGCCTGCTGAGCCACGGCAGCCGCCCTGTCCCTTATTTATTGACCATTTGCACGTTGTTCTTTTGCCAGGTACAAGTTCATTTTCTTTGCTCTTTTTCCTATTTTTTTCCCTTATTGATCAATATAAACCTTGTATATATTAACTATCATACATATTGAAAATATTTGTTCTAACTTGTTATGTAACTTGTAACCTCAGTTAAGGTGTTTTGTGAAGAGATTTTAAATATTTCAAAATGTGAATGGACTCAAATATATCAGTCTTTTTTCCCTTTATGATTTCTGCCTTCGGTGAAATGTTATTAGAACTTTTTTCCATCACCGAGATTATGTAAATGTACATATACTTTTTATTTCATGAGTTCATCTTGTGCATTTAAATCCTTACTCTTCTGTAACTTCTGTTGATACATAGTCTAAGGTATGGGTATAGCTTTGTTTGTTTTTTCTTTCCCCAAATGTTTATCCAGGTGCCTCATACCATTTACTTGAGATGATTTGTTATTGCGTATAGATTTTTTATATGCACTTGAACCTGTTTCTGGCCTTTCTATTCTGTTCTACTGATTCGTTGGTCTATATTTAGGCCATACCATGCTGTTATCCATAGCTTTCTTTTAGCATATTTTAATATCTGATAAGGCGAGTACTAAATGAATCTCATTTTCAAATCATGCTTTGCTTTTTCATCTCTGTTATTTCCCAGCTAAACTTCTGAATCATGATGCCAATTTTCAAGAAAGTGCCATTTATATTTTAATTGGCATTACAACAAACTAAAGATTATTTTGAGGGAATCAACATCTTTCCAAAAATGCTGCATCTCACACTGAGCAGCACTTCTTGTCTAAGACACCCTCAAGTATAGGCCACATCATGGATTTGATAACAGATTTTTGAAAACCAAAGCAAAATATTACAATAAGCATACTACAACTTAAAAAGAGAAAAAAAATCTAATTTAAAATAGATGTATGTTTCCCCACAAATTTGATAGTGATTTTTCCTTTGGTATCACAGTTTCAGTCTGTATTTCCTGAATTTCAAGACTTCCACTTTGTGTTTGAGTAACTACATTCAGAGTTGAATGATTCTTCGATGTCTCTTTTGGCTGTTGATAGGAATCATAGTGATAGGCTTTTTTGGGGGGGAGTGACTTAAGCAATTTGGTAATTTACTATCTAACATGCTTGGAAGTTCTGAGGTTGGACAGGTGCAGGGTTGGTTGATTCAGCTGCTCAACAATGTCATCAAGGACCCAGCTTGTTTCCATCTCTCTAACTATGCCGGTCTCATCTTCAGGCTGCTGGCAGGTGGATGCAGCAGTGCGTCCAGACTCAGAAATGTCCACAGATAAAAGGAGCTGTCTCCCAGTCATTTCCTTGGGAAGTAAGAATCTTCCAAGAAGTCCCATGGCTTCCTTCCTTTCTCACGGGAAGAGCTGGGTCACTGGTCCCTCTGCAACCATTCTCTGGCAGGGGAGTGGGGTCACCGTAATTGTTTAAGGTCAAGCAGAACATGCCCCTGTTTTGTTTGGTAAACCTGCCAGAATGCAATATACAAAAAATGGAACAGTTTTTAAAAAGGGAATTTATTAATTTTCAAGTTTATAGTTCTAAGGCCATGAAAATGTCCAAATGAAGGAGCCAACGAGAGATTACCTTTACTCAAGAAAAACTGATAACACCTCCCTCAGCTGGGAAGGCACATGGCGACCTCTGTTAGCGTTCTCTCCTCATTTCTTAAGCCTTCCCTGGGACGTTTTCCCCCTGCCCCTCCAAAGGGCTCTGGCTGTGTGGGCTCTGTGGGCTCTGTGGGCTCTAAAGCATTCTCCAGAATGATCCCTCTTTTTTTCTTTTTAAATTTTATTTATTTATTTTTTTATGGCTCCCTCTTAAAGAGCTCCAGTAAGCAACCTCACCTTGAATGGGTGGGTCACATCTCCATGGGGACAATAAAAAAGCTCCACCCAGTGATATTGAATGAGGAATAAAGAATATGGGTTTTCTGGGGTACACGACAGTTTCAAACTGCAGAACCCCCTCAACCACCTACTCTCCTGCCCAAGATAGTAGGGGTTGTGGTTTTTAATTTTTTCCCCCATAATTGGAGATCTTGGACCTGGCAGACCAAGAAGACAAAAGTAAGGCACAACCAACGATGCCTGCCTATGAGTCAAAGTGCCTAATTTGCTTACACTCCCGATTTGCTTGAATTCGTATTGTTGGAAATTAAAAATGTCTCTTGAAAGTTGGCTAGGAGTTTTTGACAGATAGATGTTCAGCACCTCATGGATAATTCTTCACAATAGACATGAATTGATTATTCCAAACTCTCATAGCTTTGAAAAATCTGCAGTCTATTCTGAGGGATTATTTAATAGAGCTGCTTTGTGTGTGACAGGAAAAATTCTGTGCAACACAGCTTTCTACTTCAGTGCTTCATCATAATGCCATCTTTTTGGAAAGTATTTTAATTGGTAATTAGGGATCCAGATTTAAGTTAATATTTAAGAGTGAATGGTGCCAACAATATAAATATTCAATGGAGATGAGAGTCGGATGAAAAGATATGTCTGTGCATGGATGATTTCCCACACGCATGGCTAATAACAACAGCATTTCAATTTCTTTCTTTGCCCGGTGGCTAGTTAAGATTCTTTTGACATTGACAGTAAAATATGTCTTGATTTCCAAAACATTAAAATGTGAAAAATCGTGCATATTAGAATAGAGGCTGTAGAATAGAATAGTAGTTTCTAGACTATGTCGAGTTACAGAATCAAGCTTAAAATTATTCCTGATATTAATGAACTGAAACCAGTAAGATGCAATTTAATAGGGCAAAATGTTAAGTCATACACTTCTGTCAAATAAAAACAAATCTGGACGTTGTGAGGAGAAACTTTATTTGGAAGGATTATTGCAAAGAGGGAAAGGGGCTTTGCAACAGAGTGGGGTGGCGGGGAGATGGGGTGAACTATTGAAACAGGGAGAATGCTCTGACTGTAAAATCTGCAAGTATATCAAGAGTTAGCAAAAATGGGACTTTTTTTTTGGTAGAGGAAAAACTGGGTATAGGTGGGTAGGTTGCAAGTTTAGTGTGATCAGATCTGAGACCATTTTATGCTGAAGCAGCCTATTTTGTGGGCAGCGCCCTTAAAGTTTAGGATTATGAAGGAAGGAGAGAAGTTTAACAAATGTTCAGTTAACAAGCATTTTGTTCAGATTGATCAGTGGGGACAAGCGGTTCAGCTAATCATTTATGAGACAAAGAATGGGAGTCTGGAGGGTTGCTGTCCAACCTTGTCATAGGTCAACCAGAGGCATCTGAGAGTCTTATCTCAGTCATTTAGGGAAGAGTGGTTCTTTGCAGTAAACTGTTTTCCAGAATACAAAGGATGGGGGGATTTCTTAACCTTGACTGTTAACCTTCACAGGACTCATGTAAAAATTTAACATGGTCACTTCAGCTGGAAAAAAAAAATCAGTAAGACATGAGAGAGAAATCTTTACAGCAGTACATGCGAAAAAGGTCTCAGGGATTTTGCTGGCCTCAAGTTCAGTGTAGCCTATATAATCTAGTTGAAGGTCGCTGGGTAATATTTTAAGATATTAATTTTTTTCATTCTCTGGATTCTTGCTTCTCTTCCCCACATTTAGGTCAGTCATTTTCAGGAAGCCTAATCATTTAGGAGAATCAGTCTGAGGGAGAGCTGAAAGGGAGAAGGAGAATTCAGGGCAGGGTTAGGGGGCATTGGCACCTCCCTTTGAACAAAAGATTTTCCCAGACTGACAGAGGGGCAGAAGAGGGAGAGAGCAGCTGGGCTGGGTTCCTACTTCTTGGCACTACAATGGGAGATGGCCACATCCCAGAGGCTGTGTGGGGACGCTAGGCAGATGGGCCTTTAGGAAGACTCAAGAAACTTCCTTTTCCTGTGTGTGGTGCATCACAGCAGGGAGTCACTGGACCCAAAGCAACCTTGGGAGTGGGTGGCAGTCAGCCTTTAAGGAAAACCAGTGGCCCCTCAACTATCGTCCCAGTGATAGCCTGTACACAGACAGAGTTATGTTTCCCAGAAAAAACACGTTCTTAATCTTAATCCACATTCCTGTGGGTATGAACTGATTGTAAATAGGACCATTTGAAGATGTTATTTTAGTTAAATTGTGGCCCAATTGAATGAGGGAGCAGCTAATCCATATTTCTGGAGGCCTTATAGAGAGAAGAAACCGGAAGCCAAAGAAGTTGGAGCAGGCCACGGGAAGAAGCCAGAAGTCTGCAGAAACCAGAAGAGCAGACACAAGAGAGACTGCCATGTGACAGGAGGCAGAGATGCAGCCAAGGAACCCCAAGGATTTGTGGCAAGCCACCTCTAAAATTCTGGTCTTCAGGGAGTAAGTGTAGCTTTGCCAGCGCCTTGATTTTGGACTCCTTCTAGCCTCAAACTCGTGAGCCAGTAAATGCTTGTTGTTTAAACCAAACCAGTTTGCTGTATTGTGTTGGCAGCTCAGACAAACTAAGACAACTTGGCACAGACTGCAGAAAATCCTGAAACTGACATAACCTGGATGGATGAGGCACCAAGGATAACCACATTCATTTTTCTGCCCTCCTTCTGGAAGGGTCCTGGAGTCAGAAACTGAGGTACACAAAACAAAGAAAAGGATACTTCATGCATGCTCAAGTTTGGCAACTGAAATACTGACAGCTCCATAATCTTGAGCTAAACTGACAGCAGCTGGGATACTGTATTTCATTCCAATGTTTGAATTTTAAGGACCCTGGAAAATGGAAAGGTTTTTGTCTTCCAAGGGCTACCCATGATTCCCTCCTCCACCCCAGGCACCCCCTGTGGTATAAATCATGGATAGAGACATTTTTTGGGCTGTCCTGTTAGGCCCTTGACTTCTCTATGGATGAGGCTTGCTCTTCTCCAGTGGGATCTGTGTGATGAGATGCTCCAGTGACTGCTGCCAGCCTGGGAAACTGGGGAAGCCTGTGATGGATCAGTTCTACTTTGGCTTTAAGAAAGCCCTTTCTCCCCTTGGGGGAATGGTGAGAAAGGGGGAAAATTCAACCTCCCCAAGTGGAGAATTCTTGATATTCTTATAAGCAGTGGGGACAACCAAAGCAATAGACTGAGCCCCCAATCTTAGGGTTGGCTCATATGAAATTAACCTCGCAAAGGATAGGTTAAGCCTACTTAAAATTAGGCCTAAGAGTCACCCCCAAGAGAACCTCTTCCGTTGCTCAGATGTGGCCTCTCTCTCTCAGCCAACACAACAAGCAAACTCATTGCCCTCCCCCTCTCTATGTGGGACATGACTCCCAGGGGTGTGGACCTTCCTGGCAACGTGGGACAGAAATCCTAGAATGAGCTGGAACTCAGTATCAAGGGATTGAGAAAACCTTATCGACCAAAAGGGGGAAGAGAGAAATGAGACAAAATAAAGTGTCAATGATTGAGAGATTCCAAACAGAGTCGAGAGGTTATCCTGGAGGTTATTCTTACACATTAAATAGCTATCACCTTGTTAGTTAAGGCGTAACAGAGAGACTAGAGGGAAGTGCCTGAAAATGTAGAGCTGTGTTCCAGTAGCCATGTTTCTTGAAGAGAATTGCATAATGATATAGCTTTCACAATGTGACTGTGTGATTGTGAGAGCATTGTGTCTGATGCTTCTTTTATCTACCTTATGGACAGATGAGTAAGACATATGGATTAAAAAAAATAAATAATAGGGGGAACAAATGTTAAAATAAATTTAATAGATTGAAATGCTAGCGATCAATGAAAGGGAGGGGTATGGGGTATGGTATGTATTAATTTTTTTCTGTTTTCTTTTTATTTATTTTTCTGAATTGATGCAAATGTTCTAAGAAATGATCATGATGATGAATATACAAGTATGCGATGAAAAAAAGAATGTTCATATTGAATGTTGATTGGTTTTATTGATAAAAATTTTAAAAAAAAGAAAGCCCTTTCTTTTCCTCGCTTTCTTTTTAGGCTAGCGTTTTATCATGGCCACTCTGCAGAGTGAATTTAAGATGTAGGTCTTAGGGAAAAGGGCCTAGGAGGCAGCAGCTCTATTTGCTTTTAGAACTGGGCCTTAGGTCAAGCAAGGCTCGTCGCAGGACATAGTCCAGTCCAGTTCACCAGGAGATCAATTAGAGCTTGCGGCAAGGGTGTTAACAGAATAATGGGAGTTGAGGGAGGTCAACAGAGTTTGGTATATTCCTGGAAAGTGGGAAGACCACCATTTCCCAACTGCCTAACAAGCTTGTTTCACTACAACAAAGTATCCAAGAGAAGGATCCCGAGATGGAGGTTCACTTTCTCTCAAAGATAGCAGGACTAATCCCATACCATGCTTTCCTGTTTATGGTGGACCCAACAGAATTCCAGGACTCCCGGAGTATCTCCATCTTATTCTGCTTATTACTTTTTCTCATAGAACTTGGATTATATATAGTGTTATATTATATATTTAATCTTTCTTGCCTGCTTTCTTTTTTTACTGGAAGGTAAGCTCTCTGAACAAGACTTTTCCTATCTTGTTCATCATTGTATTTCCAGAGTTAGAAAAGTAAACACACATAGTAGGTGCTCAGTAAACATATTAAATATTTTTATTGATAAAACTTAACAAACATTCCACATATGGTGTACAATCAATGGCTCACAATATCATCACATAGTTGTGCATTATCACCATGATCATTTTTTTAGAACATTTGCATCACTCCCGAAAAAGAAATATAAAAGAAAAAAGTAAAGTTGTTTCAGTAAACATATTTTGAACGACTACTTGCATTAAATACAATGGTTTTATTGGCATGTTCCTCTCCATGGTTTCTTTTTTCTTTTTGACATTGAATTGATTTATTTATTAATAAGGGAGAAGTGGGTTTCTTGTTTACAGTAGAATGTCAAGGGCTTACTGGGAAATGGGGAAGGTGGATGTGCCAGTTTGAAAGGATTTTTGTACCCTAGAAAAGCCAGGTTTTAATCCTAATCAATCATGTGAGAGCAACGGTTTCTTCTAATCCCTATTCAGTACCATAAGTTGGAAAGTTGACTTTCTTATCTTCACGGAGATATGACCCAATCAATTGTGGGTATTAAACTTGATTAGATGGAGACATGTCTCTATCTGATTTATGTTCGACTTCATTGGTTTACTGGAGTCCTGTGAAAGAGGAGACATTTCACAGAAATTCTCCATTTTGAGAATGAGGAGAGAGCCGCAGAACCATGACAGAATGATGAGAGAACCACAGAGTCCACCAGCCTGTGACCTTCAGAGATGAAGAAGGCCACTGAGGAGCTTCATGAAGCAAGAGGTCTGGAGGGGAAGCTAGTAGATGTTACCCTGTTTGCCACATGCCTTTTGAGTGGAGAGAGAAACCCTGAACTTCATTGGCCTTCTTGAACCAAGGTATCTTTCACTGGATGTCTTAGAGCAGAGATTTCTATAGACTTGCTTTTGGACATTTTTTCAGCCTTAGAACTGTAAACCAGAAACTTATTAAATTCCCCTTTTTAAAAGCCATTCCATTTCTGGTATATTGCATTCCAGCAGCTAGCAAATTTGAACAGAGGACTAGAGTTGGAAAATCATCATTTTGCAACCATTATGGTAAAGATTAAATAGGCGGGAATCATCAGTGGATGCTTTGTCTAGTGGGGAAGAATTTGATGAGGAGCTGGATATTTTCAGAGTCTTTAAAAAATTTTTTTAAATTTAGATATCTTCATGCACATATGGTCTATCCAAAGTGTACAATTAGTGGCTCACAATGTCATCACATGGCTGAATAGTCACTCTCCACGGTTTCTTTAAGGACCCGTGATGGAGGGGAAAGGCCCTGGGTTGTAGCCAAATATCATCTCATTGCAGCTGACAAACCCAGCTAGGGATATAAGAGGTCTTCTGAGTGCAGACTCAAGTACCAAAAGGTGCTTCTCTTGAAGAAAAGACTAGTTAGGAACAACAAATTAGCTGTCTTTAAATGTTAAGAAGTATCACAAGAAAGAGGGATTAGGTTTACTCATGATTGTTCTAGAGCTCTAGTCTCCAAATCTTAAAAAATCGTTGTACCATCTCAGTAAATTAGTTTCAACATTCTTTCAGTAAATAAATATTCATTTATAAATTATATGCATAATAAACATGAGCAAAATTGAATTTCTTCTTTGTTTTTAAGATAGAAAATAAATATAATAGTATTCCCCCCTCCCATCCACCTACCCAAACTCTCGGGCTGTCTTGTGCTCCCCAGTTATGCACACTGTTATAAAGACCAGGCTTTGTGGGGCACAGCCAGTATTAGCAAGGAGAGGTTTAGGGAGGTGGATTCTGGCCTTATTGCATCGTCCGTGAAGCAGTAAGTGCCTGTCACATCCATGGTCCTTTCCTAGGGACAGTCCCAGTTATGCCTGGGATTTTGACCCCAGCTACCTGCTTAAACCAAAGTTGGTGCCTGTTCTAGTTTGCGGCTGCCCAAATGTGATATACCAGAAATGGAACTGCTTCTAAAAAGGGGGAATTTTTTAAGTTGCAAGTTTATAGTTCTAAGGCCGTGAAAATGTTCCAATTAAAGCAAGTCTATAGAAATGTCCAAATGAAGGTACCAAAAAGAGGTTACCTTCACTCAGGAAAGGCTGATGAAGTTCAGGGTTTCTCTCTCAACTGGAAAGACACATAGCGAACATGGCAACACCTGCTTGCTTTCTCTCCAGGCTTCTTGTTTCATGAAGCTCCCCCGGGGGCGTTTTCCTCCTTCATCTCCAAAGGTCTCTGGCTGCGTGGGCTTTACATGGTTCTCGTGGCTCTTGGGATTCTCAAGCTTTCTCCAAAATATTTCCTTTTTTAGTAGATTCCAGTAAACTAATCAAGACCCACCTGGAATGGGTGGAATCACATCTCCCTCTATTCAAAGGTTAATACCCATAATTGGGTGGGTCACATCTCCATGGAGATAATCTAATCAAGTTTCCAACCTACAGTGCTGAATAGGGATCAAAAGAATCTGCTGCCTCCACCAAATGGATCAGGATTAAAATAGCTTTTCTAGGGTACATCATCCTCTCAAACTGCACAGTGCCTGAGCCAGAGGCAAGGTGGCCATAAAAGCTGGAAATAAAAGGAGGCTTCTCAAATAAGGTGATATATTAGTTTGGGTCCTTCAGGAAACAAACGCCAAGCTGGAATTAGAAATGCAACAGATGTATTGGGGAAGTGCTTGTGAAGGATCGAGGAGAGAGGAAGAAGGAGTAGGTGGGAAGAGCTTCCAGACCTGTGTGGGGGCTGGTCTGACACCACTGAAGGGAAACAGGGAGAGAAAGATTGGGTAGGAAGAGCCTCAGACTTCACTGCTTCTTCAACAAAGGTTGCCTGCTTGAAGCATATGGTAACATAAAAAACAAAAACAAAAACAAAGAAACGGTCTAGCTCTGCTACCCTCGCTGTTCTCGGTCATTGACCAGGGCAGCCCAGAAAGAGAGCTGGGAAGGCATCCCCACAGCTACCATGGGTGGACCAGCAACGGCTGACCAAATAAGGGCCTCTGAATTGGATGATGACAACTGGACCCAATCAGATTTTCTCTGTTGGGAAGAACAAATGCCCATTTCTGAAGGAAGACACTCACTGGGTCTCTGGGGATGCTCAATGGATCTGGATGACCTTGGGCCCTTGTGCCAGGCCCATGAGGGACCTCTACCCTTGAAGCCCTGCCACTCCCTTCTGCATGTAGCCTCATCACCTATGGTCACCTGAGCCTACTTCCCGGGACCTGAAAGAGCCTTCCGGAAACACTGGGTAAGGAAGGACGTTCTGAGAGTAGTGTTCCTCCTGCAGTGGAGTGTGCTGGCTTCTCAGGAAGTGTGTGTCACCCTCTCACTGGGCCTGCTTCGGCTCGGGAGGCTTAAGGCTTCCTCAAGGATTCTGGCATTTCCTGGACATGTGGACCAGAAACATTCTTCCCAAAGAATATGCCATCTGCATCGGAATCAACTCTGGGCCTCACCCAGTCCTCCTGAGTCAGCACATCTTGGGGAGGGATTCAGGAATCAACAAACATATGTTGGAGTCTGGTTGGATAAGACATACCGTGAGGTCCTCTCCATTATAAGAGTTGACAATTCAACCTGTAATGCTGTTTATTAACTGGGATTAGCTGAAAGCCCTTGAGTGGATTAGCTAAACTTTGAGCCTCCATTCTGTCAACTTTAAAATAGAGGTTAAACTAGAATCTCTCCTAGCTCTGGAACCCACCTCATGCTTCTATTTTCTCCCCTCTCTCCCTTTATTTGAAGCTTGGTTTGTAATTGAGTTCAAGTGGGCATGTGAAAAAAAGAAGTTTGTTCCGGTGAAATGAAATAGTAGGAGCTCAACACGTTTTTGTAATTTGATAGCCTGATTTAGGGTAGTCAAAGGAGACTATTCAAAACCGGAAGAAAGCCGCATCCTAAGAGGCAGGAGTTTCCCAACTTTAACTCACTTTGGAGCTAAAGAGGAAAGGCGTTGCTGAAGCTGCGCTCCTGAAGTGGGTTGGGAGTGGTGCAGGAGCTTACACAGCACAGGACTACCGTGGGCCAGTGAAGCCTCTGCTAGCGACGCTTGTTGTTGAAAAGGTTTTCCCTGTGTGGCTTTATCAAGGGCCCTGGGTTGGCAGCCAGACCCAGAGCTGCTCGGTGTGACACAGAGATGCTGTGTAGGACACCCGCGGAGGGCCACAGGGCTGGTTTTCCATCCCCCTCTGGAGGAGGAGACGCAGGTCCTGGGGTGTGTCCAGACCCCAGAAGGGGCAGGGAAGGCGTGCAACATTCACTGTCCCATCTAGGGATCCAGCAGCCCCAGGCTGGTGGCTTTGCTTTTTAAGAGGACACTTAGAAAAGAGGAGAGTTGCATTTCTGGGTGCAGAGCACGTTGCTGGGAATCTGATAGGGACACCCACAGGGCTCGTGTTGGCTAAGGCGCCCTTGGAGGGGCTGCAGGGCTGGTTTTCCGTCCAGAATAGCTGTTCGTTGGGTGGGATTGTCTGAGTGGGAACTTGGCTCTCTCCTTACCGTTTTCTTCATTCCTTTTCTGAGGAGTTGGCCTTCAAGACATTGAGCAAGTTATTCCTGCTGGCCGTGATCCTGTGCCATGGCCTGGGTGAGGGACCCAATGCAGGGACTTGTGTCTCTCACCACTTGTCCTGGGGCCCGGGTCTAAACAAGCCTTGTGCAGCCTCCAGAGGCCTGAATTGTGCCCCCCTCCCCGTCCCAACGTGGGCTTCCCTGAGCGCCCTGCTAGAGAGAAGACCCCGAGACTCACCAAAGAGCTGAGGACTAGATGACCCCCTAGTGTCCCCCCCAACATTTTCTCCCTAGGGAGGAGAATTTGCATGAAGCACCCGCTGTGCATGTGGCCTGTGTTTTATACTAATGCTCTCCGGAGTGCAGAGTGAGAGTCTCAAAGATGATCCACTGGAGAACATACGAGGAGTTGTATTTATACTTACTTTCTGATCCAATAAATAAATAAAGGTGAACTCATATTAAGCGGAAGCTAGCACCTTCACACCTGATACATGAGGGCTCTTGAGGGTGGGATGGGGTTATAACTACACAGAAGGCTGGCAGTGGCTTCCCCAGACATTCGTTTGTTTTATGTTTAACATATTGAGATAAACAGCAGTGAACATGAGCCAGAGTCAGTGGATTTATGAATTTAAAAATATCCTCACAAAAACAGATGAATGGCTTTAAAAGAGGCCACGGGTTGAAAATAATACTGAAATATAAATGCGTGCAAACAAGAAAATGGTAGGGATGTTTCTGCTCCCAGAATGAGCTATAGCCATCGTGTTACAAAGTAAAAATAATGCCATCCAACCAATCTGACGGTAAAAAGTTGTTAAAAAAAGAAAAAAGAAGAAAGCAAAGAAAGTTTAAAGATGATCATTTAAAATATGCAATCGCATTCTTCAAGTTGAACCGCTCTCTAAGTTTTATCCTACTTTGGAATGAGAGCTAAGGATAAGAGAAAATCATCACATGTAGCAATTTTAGAATAAGCATTCAAAACATAAAGATAGCTGTGTTAGTTAGATTCAGTTGTCAACTTGGCCAGGTGAGCATACCTAGTCTTGTTGCTGCGGACG
>PVIY010019010.1:28227-46637 GCA_004026745.1 Myrmecophaga tridactyla
TGTCTGCTGCAATGAGTGACGTTTGGCTTAATTGGCTGGTGCTTAAATGAGAGAATGCAACGTAGCACAGCCTAAGCAGCTTGGCATTCCTCATCTCAGCACTTGCAGCTCAGCCCAGGCCTTTGGAGATGGAGAAAGAAGTCACCCCGGGGAAAGCTGTTGGAACCCAAGGGCCTGGAGAGAAGACCAGCAGAGACCACCCTGTGCCTTCCACGTAAGAAAGAGCCTCAGTGGAAAGTTAGCTGCCTTTCCTCTGAAGAACCAACAAAATAAATCCCCTTTTATTAAAAGCCAATCCGTCTCTGGTGTGTTGCATTCCGGCAGCTAGCAAACTAGAACAATAGCCCTCTGCAGTTTCTCAGCAATGTTGTCATTAAAAATAATCATTTGTTAGGAAATTTCATTAAACTTAATAATAGGCATTTCATGTCTCTTTTGAGGTTTCATATGTAATAGCAAAAGGCCATACAGAATTGGAGAAGCACTTACTGACATAGTAAAAATGACTGAGATACACAGGAAACAATATGGCATAAAGCAAAGAGATGCATTCTTTTGTCAGCAGGACACTACTGGAAATTGCTGAATGATGCTTGGAAAACATTGCTTAAGATTTGGAGCAAGACATATGAGAACAAATTATGCAGTGCAAGAGGGGCTCTGTACAGCTGGGTGGAAGTACAGATGTGTCTAGTATGTTTCAGCTTATGGTAATTCCTAAATTCTATTTCCACAAAGAAATACCAGGGACACTTTGCTTCTTTTTAGGATATAGAGAGCTGAGAGAAAAAAGGATGAATAATACATAAAGTCATTAATTTTTTTTTTTTTAGCCCATTAGAGAGCTGAGGTCTTAAAGCAGCCGGGTGGACTGAATTCCAGTGGGTGACAAACCCCTCTGAGGAAAGGCAGAACATACGAACTGTTTCACCTTTGGTAGAGTAGGGGGGAAAAGAGGGAGTTGCCATAGAAACAAGTCAGAAGAAAACAGCTCAAATTCTAATGAATTCTGAAAGGCCAGGTGTGGGCTGGTGTGACAGTTTAGAGTCCCTGGAAATCCCTGACCCAAGATGAGTCTGCATTCTCCTTCCAGCTTTTCTGTGACCCTTCACCAGGTCTCATGAAAAGACGGGGGTGGGCTGGGGTGGGGATGAGTGGGGGAGAGCTGACCCCGCTCTGTGGCACACAGGCAGGGCATCCACTTGCTTCCCAGATCCTTCTTTCATATGCAGCAGAAGTGATATGCTTTGGGGGGAAGGAAAGAAAACTCCCCATCGCCTAGATCCAGGCAAAGATCTACTGCCTTTGGGTTAAAGGTAGAAGTAAAAAACATCTGCTGCCAGGAGACGGGCAAGAGATTTGCCTGGGGGGTTGTGACATAGGTAGAATTAAAATGTTTGGGAGGGAGATATAGAAGTATACTGTTTTAAGTTTCTTACACTGTCTTCGAAGTGGTATGATACTATTTGAAGGTAGATTGTATATTGTAAATCCAACCAGATTTATAACAAAAAGAAAAGGCAGAGTGGCTATATTGATAACAGAAAAAGTGAACTTCAGTGCAAGGTCTGTCAGCATGGACAAAGAGGGCCGAAAACATGATAAAGTGGTCAATTCATGGAGAGGACATAATAATCATAAATGCATATGCACCTAGTGAAAGAGCTTCAAAATGCAAAAAGCAACAATTGATTGAATAGAAAGAAGGAGTAGACAAATCCACAGTTATGCTTGGAGACTTCAAAAGGCAAATACCTAAAGAAATAATTATTTGAGTTACTAAAGGAAGCCTGCAAAAAGTGGATATATTTTCAACAGTGAATGGCTTCTTTTACAAACTCAATGTTGTAGGAAAAACCGTGGAAGCATAATCAGTGGTGGAGTGGCTGCTTTGAATGGTGTACAAAAGAGGATTCAGGGATAGAGTGAGAGGTCGTGTGCTGTGTGAAAGGAACACTGCATTATTGAAAAGCAAGCATTTCATCAAAGTTCTCGAAGCTAGAGTTACCCTAGGGGCTATAAGATATCACCAATTTGGTAGTTTTTCTAAAAACAAGGCAATAAAAAATCAGTAGAATCTTAACAATTCTCTGCATTAACATGCAGAGATTTGCTAATCATCTTGCGGCAGAATACTTCAACTTAAAAATGAGTTAAATATTTTTATTTTATAAAAAGGAGAAGAAATCTGAATACGCTGCCCATTATCAGCGATGACCAGGGGCTGTTGGTGGTCTGCTCCCTAACAGATATTTTTTAAACAATAAACACGTGTATTTGGTCCTTTCAAGGTTGTGCCGACACTAGCAAAGCAGGTGAAAGCACCTGCTTTACGTCAGAAACGTGTGCTGTAGACAGTGCACTCAAAAAACCATTTTTTTTTAAATTAGAGAAATTGTGGGTTTACAGAATAATCATGCATAAAATGAATTAGTCTCACACCCCACCCCAGCACCAACACTTGAATTGGTGGGCCACATTTGCTACGGTTGATGACAGCACTTTTTTTTTTTGGTAATAGAGCATTTAAAAATTTTTTAAAATTATGTTCATTCCATTCTACATATATAATCAGTAATTCATAATATCATCACATAGTTGCATTTTCATCAACATAATCATTTCTTGGAACATTTGCATCAATTCAGAAAAAGAAATAAAAAGACAACAGAAAAAAATTCACACATACCATACCCCTTACCTGTCCCTTTCATGATCACTAGCATTTCAATCTAAATTTATTTTAACATTTGTTCCCCCTGTAACAGAGCATTTTTAAGACAGATGTTTGGGAATTTCATTATGTGATTTTTATAGCCAAAAATGAAGTCACTTGGCCACTTAAAAATACTCAGATCTGTCCTCTAAAAAAATTGAATGAGGAGGCCCTGTAGTTTTGAAGCCATGTGTCAATAATTTTAAAATGTAACACCTTTCAATTAATTTCTTGGAATAACTGGCATCAGGGAATAAATAACTTCATTAGTTACAATTCAGTGAAAGCCTTTATATAATTGGTCTATCAATTTGAAAACTGAGCGTCATAATTCACTTCTCCCAATTGGGTGTAACTATTTTGGGGAGGTACATTTCCCAGCTATGATAGCCAATCAAGCCCAGGTCAAAAATTACTGTATCACAATGAAGTAAAAAGATTCTAAAATGTAGTCAAGGATATCAAAGCACAATGCTCTAAAAATAGTAATGTAAATTTTTTAGTGTGAGCCAAAATATTTTTTAGAGCATAATAAATAAAACAAAAATTATTTAAAATATTTAGTTCATCTTCAGTTTTCCCTCATAAATTTTTTATTTTTTGTGCATGCTAATAATGTTATATTAGCATAGTCATACATGTATAAATAACTCCACATATATATATGTTCAAAGTTTTTTACCAATAAGCATGAAGATCAAAAATATTTGGTGATCTCTGCTTTACAAAATATGTTTCATTTACTCCTTATCATAATTCTGGACATAAATATTGATAGGCCCGTTTTATAGGTAGAGAAACTGAGGCTCGCAGAGGTGGATAACTTGGTTAAGATTGCACAGCTGGTAAGTAGTAGAATTGAGGCTTGACCTCAAATTTGTTTGATTCCAAAACTTCTTAGATGTTGCCTCTTAAGAAGAGGGGCCTGAGGCCAGCAGAAACCCTTGCCAAAAATTCAAATCCCTCCTGAACATCTCTTTCCATAACAGGTGTGATGGCTGGGTTCATGTGTCAACTTGGCCAGGTGATGGTGTCCAGTTGTCTGGTCAGGGAAGCACTGGCTTAACCATTACTGCAAGGTTATTTCGTGACTGATGACATCTATGATCAACCAAGTGTGTGTCTTCGGCAATGAGCTAATCCAATCAGATGGATTTAATTCTATCGCTTGAAGACTTTTAAGGGAGAAGAGAGAATTTTCATTATTTCTTCAGCCAGCCAGCCTCGCCTGTAGAATTCATTGAGGAATTTCATTGGCGTTGCCGGCCTCATGGCCTGCCCTTCAGATTTTGCACTCTTGCATCCTCATGGTTGCATGAGCCACCTTTATAAATCTCATATTTACAGATAGCTCCTGTTGGTCCTGTTTCTCTAGAGAACCCTGTCTAAAACACCTAAAACCCAGAGAACACTGACCCACCCCCAGACCCCACCCTCCACATTGGGAGTTCTTATCCTGAAACTTGTTCAAACTATTTCCCTTAGCCTCCCACCTACAGAGAAGATGCAGACACCTTGGCACAGCCTCTCCCCTCTGTCCTGAGCAGGAAGGTAGGCATGGCCAACTTATACTTAGGCCTTAAAATTGGAGCCTATTATGGTTGACCATGATGGAGAAGTGATTGATAAGGGATTAGAGGAAATGACATATAATGTCTAATCCCATCTCTTTGCTTTAAGAGATGGGAAAATGAGGTCCAGGATTGTTCAACAGCTGTCCTGAGGTCACAACACTGGTTGGTTTTAGAACCAGGACTGGACGACCCTGCCCCTGATCCAGTGCTGTTTCTGGGAGAGCTGGGGAGAAGGGTGGGAAAGAAGGATGGAAAGGAGAGGAGGGGAGGGGAGAGAAGAATAAGGGTGAAGGAAGGACAGTCAGTGGTTTGCACACTTGGAGCTACGTTCTTTGCTACGTTCTGGAACTTCGGGTACATACCAGAGTGGTGTTGGGGGAAGGAAGTTGGGCCCTGGGAATGGCACACACAGTGGGATTGAGGGACAAGTTGTAATACTGTTTAAGGGGATTTCAGAGCCACCTTGAGGAACCACAGGGCTGAGTCTGTGATGAATCAAGATGTAGCCAACCCAGCGAAAGGAGGAAGATTTCCCTTTTGGAATTTGTATGAACCAATCTTGCTTTTTATTATTCCTTCCTTAAATCCCAAATAACAAGGACAGTTTGTGGTATATAGCAGCTCAATGCTTCCATACCCCACATCAACCTGGTTTTATTTCAGCATAGGAAGCCTTTCTCCAAGGAACTCTTAGGGGGTGGAGACACAGCTCTAAGCAGGGCACACCCAATGTCCTTGGCCCAATGCCCAAGGCCCTACCTGCTGGAACTCATCATCCGTTTCCACCCACCCAGAGGAAGGGTTGAATAGGAACTAAGGATGCTGGTCTTGTGGTGTCACTAGAAGCCCGGGAGCCAGCTCGAGGACACCACCGGGAAGACAGCACTGAATCAAAGCCTGGGAATGACAGCTAGAGCCTTTGCTAATACTTTACAGGTGCCCTGTGCTTTCCCATACCTGGTTCCTTTCAAACCAACACTTCTATGCAGTAATTATTATTTTCATTTTTCAGCTGAGGAAACTGAGGGCAAATGCTTAAGCCAGTACCAACAGGGTCACAGGCTGGTAAGTGGCAAAGCTTGGAATTGGATCCAGTTGGTCTGACCACAAATCGCTTACGAGGTGAGAAACATGTAAAGGAGCCGCAGGTTTCCTCTTGGTACTGGCTCGCCCAAGAAAAGGCGGACGTGGGTGGTGCAACCAGCTTTGCCTGGAAGAGTCAGGGTATCACACAAGGGGAAATGTTTCAGACGGCTCTAAAACACAATCCTAAATTTGGCTGCCCATGAGAATCACACAGAGCTTAGAAGAGAAAGGAAGAAAGAAAAAAGTCCAATTCCTGGGCTCCCATTATCTTAGTGGGAAACACTGAGAATCTTCCAATATTTTTCCCAGCAGCTTCCCCTGTAGCCAGTTGGAGCAGGTAGGTAATTCCTACCAAGAACTCTGAAGGGCTGAAATGACCGGGCTGGGAGCTGTGGCCAGCTCTAGGGGCGGCCTCCAATTCCACCCAGTTTCCGGCAGCATCTCTGTACCCTTCTTCCCTGGGGGTGAGTTTGGGATCCTCTGAATGGAACTCCAGGTCCCGCCAGCTGCTCAGGTGTCTAACCAGGTCCCATTCACAGGGCAGGAGCCTCCTCATTGCCTGACCTGGGCTGCTGGGACTTGCTTACTGCCACCTGCCTGGGGACGCTGCTTACAGAAACGATTTCTTTGTCAAAACACACGGCAGGGAGCCTGCTTTGGCCCCGGGCTTCTGTTTCATAACTCTGTTTTATTGGAGCAGAAAGTAGAACATTATTGTTCTTCTGTTCCATGTTTTCTCATGGATCAAGAAAGCAACAAGCACTTTGTGCAAGCAGAAAAGCCTGCTTTGTTGTCTGAGGACCAGGAGGTGAGGCTGCAAGGAGAAGGTCCTTTCACAGCTCATAAAAGAGACACACAAAGCAGGCTTGAGGTGGATGGGCGGGAGGCCCTGGGAATCGGTGCAAAGAAATGATTTGTACTTATTCATTAGCTTCAAGGTTGTAGTTTCAGTAGTAAAAGCAACCTTGGCACGCTCCCCGATGGGACCTCACTCACGGCAGAGTCATTTTTACTAGAAGGATCTTTCTGGGTCAAATTTTACATGAGTCACATTTTATGCAATTATGATGTTTCTGGAAAACATAGTGAGCTGATCAAGACACAGTCAAAGAAGGCTGGGTACTAATTCTATCACAGTTAGTAGTTGTGTGCTTTCCCATGTGTTGTCCTTCGACCTGCAAGGAGGCAAGTTGGTCTCCCGACATTATTGGCTTCATGAATCTGCATTTTTGCACATTGGCTTTTCTTTGAGCAGAGCCCAGATTCTTATCAGCTGCTACAATTCAACCCTTATAAATTTTTATCAGCTGCTACAACCTATTAAGATATGTATATGACTATGAGAAGTATTTATCTCTTTAATATAATTAAATTTGTTAAGAGTACAGAACTGAATAAAAAAGTAGGAATTTCCCCCTAAGCTATTTTTCTTTTTTCCCCATTTGCCGGTAAATACATTTCTCTTGAAATTTTGAAAGCATCAATCAGGATTTCCTGGGAACATGTTAAAACAGCCGATGGGCCCCCTCCAGAGAGTCTGGTTCATTAGTCTGAGTGGGGCCTGAAAATGTACATTTCTAGTAAGTTCCTAGGAGATGCTGATACTATAAAATTACTATTCTGTAGTGTTTTCTCCATGTGTACACAAACCTACCCCACTAAATTCCTGCAGGTGTACATAAATATACACAGTATTAAAAATGGACCCATGCATATAGTTTTGAAGTATGTTTGTTTCCATTTAACAGACTATCCCGGACATCATTCCGAGTTTGTAAATTAGAGATCTATAGCATTCTTTTTCATGGCGCCATAACATTCCACTTATGTTTGTCCTTTACTTAACCAGTCTCTGTTGTTGGATGTTTAGATTGTTTCTGCTTTCTTCCCATTACAAACACTGTATCAACTCTTTTACATACATCTTTACATATTTGTGCTAGTATTTCTGAAGGATAAATTCACAAAAGAGGAATAGACGGCTGATGAATATATGTCTTAGAACTATACAGAACTATCATGTTACCCCTTCAACCCTCCGTAAAGTTTTTTTCCAAATGATACTCTACCAATAGAATTTGAAAAATCCCTCATCAACACTGGATGCTAAAAATATGTTTTTATTTTTACATATCTGATAGGTGAAAAATGCTATACTGTTATTTTAAATTGCGTGTTCTTTAGTTATTAGTGAAGGTGGGCATATGTCATTGGTCAATTATATTTTTTCTGTGATATGTCTTCTATCCTTTGTCTATTTTTCAAGGATGGATGGAAAAGGAGTCCAGGGTGGCAGAAAAACGCACAGCAATTTCCTTTTTGCATTCGGCACAGCTTGGGCAAGCAATTTTGAGGTGCCACGGAAGAGAAACAGGAAACAAACCACCGAAATGAGGAAAAAGAGGGCAATATAGAAAAACAAATGAATAAAGATTATTTAGCCAGAGAATAGAAGAGCGAAGCACAGGGAGGGAAGAGGGAAGCCTGAAACTTCTGAATGGTGAGTCTTTTAGGAAGGGAGGCTGATGTGTTCTCTTTCTTCCCGGAATGTAGACCAGCTTAGATTCTCGTAGGTGGAAGGAAGATCTTTCTGCTTATGACTGTCAATTGTAGTCTACATTTCCATTCTTGGAGAATTTTCAGCTTAATTGGAGATAATTTTGGTGTGGTTCCTCCTACACTTCACATCTTCTAAATACCTCTGTGTTCCTTTGTAAGCTAGAAAAATTTAATATACAGTGGAGAGGTTAACCTGATTTCACTTAGTTATAAGTTTGGGGTTCTTTGCAGCTCACCTTCTGCTGCAGTATTTGGAACGGCCCCTCACGCCTCCCCCCCAGCAGTAGATGACCTCAGTGATTTGTGGGGTTCAGTGACGGAGCCAAGTCCTCGGCCCGGATGTTGACTATGCACTAGAGTTACGATGACAGCAGCTCAGCCCAGCAGCTGACAGGTCCCTCCCTCCAAGCACGTGAGCAAGTAGGTGTTTTGCATTCAGGGAGCTTCCAGTGACAGACATAAGGCAAATATCAGCAACCACTGCATGCACGCCTGTCACCTGCCCCCTTGCAACGATCTTAGCTCTGGTCTCATCACTGGTCTCTTCTTGTACCCCAGAAAGTACCTTCTTGCACCCAAGACGTTAGAAAGCCATGTAGTAAGAGGAAGGTACTCTAAACTTCCTGGAGCCGCTCAACTTCCCTCTCCTACAGATAGGATTACAGAGTCCAAGCTAGAAAACAGAGGCATCGTCAACTCCTCCCAATATCTCCCAAGTCCACATCCCATCAGTTACTGAACCTCAACAAACATCTCTAAACTATGATTCCTTTCCATCCTCATTGCCCCTGCTTTAGTGGTTGGAGCCCTGGTCTCCCTTTCCTGGCTCCCTCCAGACACATCACCCCTGCCCATTTAATCCTGTAACTATTTGCTTATTGATTCACTCATCCATTCAGTTATGAGAATTTACCATCTTTGTGTCAAACACATTCAAGAAACAGCACAGGACTCTGAGTTATTAGTTACCTAGAAGACACCCAGACTGGCAGCCTTCTTGATTCAAAGGAGTTGGGGGCTCTCTGGGGTGGGGTTGGGGTTCTGGCCAGGTTTCCAGAGGAGGCAAACTTAAGGCCAACCTTAGGGGGTCATGAAAAATGCTGTGAATTATCCATCTAGCAGTAATTCCTCATTCTTTCTTGCTGCAGAGGAGCTATTTGCTTACCGTCTCATGTGCCCAGGCAAGGTGTTTCCCACCCTAGCTTGAGGGGGCAAATCTTGGTTGGTTCAAACAATCATGGTGATTCCCCTGTAGGACCTCAAGAGAAATGTGCTGGGAGAAAGGTGGAAAGGCTTCTGGTAAAAGCTTTCCTCCCTTATGAAAAGAGATGCATGGGAAGAAAAGACCATGTATGTATGTGACTTCTGGAACAGCAGCAGCCACCTTGTAACTATGAGGGGAGATATCACCAACATGTCAAGGTTGGCAGAGCAAAAATGTCAGAAGCACTTGGATCCTTGACGCTGTCATCGAGCCTTGGAATTAACCAACTTTGGAAATGACCTACCTCCAAACTCTCAGTATGCGAGATAACAAACTTAATCTTTAGATCACTTTCAGTGATTTAGCTGATGCAGGCGGGATGAGTATTTTCTAGTTTGCAGTGCTCAGGCCACAATAGGCACCATTCGTTTCTCTGATTTCCTCAAGGTCGAGACAACAGATTGCAGGGAATAATTATTGAATACCAAATCTGTAGCGGGGCCTGAGGGAGAACTGGGGGATGGGGAGAGAGAACACAGGCCAGAAAACAACCACTCTTCTAATTTCATGCCAGAAAAGTGCCCAGCACACTGCGTACGGAGCAGTCGAATCGGAAAAGGAAGCACCGGCTGACTGTTGTCTTGTGGGATTCCCAGAGCAGTATGATGGGTCTTCTGATTTTTCAAGAGGAGCCTGAAATCTGAGAAATAACTTTCTTTCTTTGATATGTCCCTTTGCTCGCTGAACATGTGCAGGTTATGGGGTGTGTGCATGGAAGGAGAACCTGGGGTCAGAAGCCTTTGGGGTCAGGAGTGTGGAGTGGGTGGGCCAAGATGCAAGAGGAAAGAGCTGGGAGTGGAGCATCTGATGGGCACACGGTGAATTCTGGTCTCGGTGGCAAACACGGCGATGTGATGGATGAGCCCACACTGTAGAAGAGGCACAAGAGCATAAAAAAGGAAATGAAAATCACTTGCAATTCTGCTCTATGAAGAAAACACTTCTTTTAAAATCTTTTTTCTTCTAATCTTTTTTCTTCTTACAAGCTTCTTTCCTGATCCGAGGTTGTGAGCATTCTTTTTACCCCTGGCCATCAAAAGCTCTCTGAAAACTGACTTGAATGGTGACATCAGTCCCATGTCTGGGCCATGCCTCACACAAACCCCAAACATTCTAATTTTGTCAGAATAAAACTCCTTCCCAAACCTTGGCTGGCTGCTTTGTCTGCTCCATTATGTGTGTTAGGCTGTCATGTCATCTGTCATGTTACAACAGTAGCATGCATGTATCCCATGCTTGGGGGGCGGGGTTTCAGTTTGCTAAAGGTGTCAGAATGCAACATACCAGAAATGGATTGGGTTTTACAAAGGGGGTTTATTAGGTTATAGATTTATGGTTCTAAGGCCTTGAAAATGTTCGAATTAAGTCATCCAGAGAAAGATATCTTGACTCTGAAGAAAGGCCAATGGCAATCAGGGTTTTTCTGTCACATGGGAAGGCATGTGGCTAGCATCTGCTGATCCTTTGCTCCCGGGTTGAGTTGCTTTTAGCTTCTGATTCCAGTGGCTTTCTTTCTGAGCTTCTGTGCATCCTTGCTTCTTCTCTGGGGACACCTCTCTGAGCTCTCTATGTCCTGTGGGTCCACTGAGCATCTCTGGGGTGTCTCTCTCTCTCTCTCTGGGCTCTGTATCGGCTCTTTGTAAAATGTCTCTGGGCATTTCTTTTCTCTCTTTAAGCTTCCCTGGACTGTCTGGGCTTTTACTGTCTTTTTATATTCTCTGGTAAAGAGGATGAAGACCCACCTTGAATTGGATAGGTCACATCTCCATGGAAATCAAAAGGTCCCACCCACAATAGGTCTGCACCACAAGATTGGATTAGAAGAACATGGTTTTTCTGGGGTACATAACAGCTTCAAACCAGGACCAGGGGTGATAAGAAAGGCTAAATTCGTTTTCTGGTGCCTGCTGTTGCAAAAAAAAAAAGAAAAAAAAGAAAGGCTAAAAACTGTCCAAGAGAGAAATCTAGGAAGAGGATGAAGGCTGAGCCAGTCACTGCAGAGCTTTAAGTGGAACTAAAATCAAATGGAAGCCTTGCTCTGTGATTTCTTTTAGAAAAGTTCAATTAAATAAATATTGAGCCCTTCTTAGGTGTTCATCCCGCCGGTCCCTCCTTGGGGGTTTTGGGGGTCGGGTGGGAAGACCCCATACCTGGCTCTGCTAATTATTTTCAGGCAGCCTGCCTAGAACTGGAAGAAAGGGTCCAGCATAGCCATCTTCAGTCCTGGAAAGACGGCTCAGAGCACTAGCTGAGCAGCAGTTTTGGACAGATGTCAGTGAACAGCAGTCAGCGTTCCTGAGGCCTCTTCACTGCTTGCCCCAGGGCCGCTGCCCAGGGCCCAGCTGGAGGGGCATGCGTGGGGAGGGTCCGAGAGTCCCTCTGGAATGAGGTTGCCACATGGCTGTCTGAGTCTCATCTTTGTGTCTGTCCCTGCTTGCTGCCCTCTGGTTTGGAGGTGGGGGCCTGGCAGACAGACTGTACCTGCTTTGTGACTACGTGCGACTCCCCGAGGGCGTGTTCCCTCTGCCTTGTGCAATGGCTGCTGAATCGCCGAGCACGGATCTGAATGCATTTCCCAGGCAGCAGCGTGTTGACACCTGGCTGGCCCGGCGCCCCTGGGATCACTTGCCTCTCTGTCTCCTGTATTCCTTTAGCAGACACTTGACATGGTAGTGGGAACCGGCTTCAAAGATCATTCACAATGCACCTGTGTGAGGCGAGAGCTGGCTTTGTGTGTGTGTGACATGATTCTCAGGGATCCATGAGGGCGAAACCCACAAGACAAACAGACGTACCATGCAGATTGTTTGGATTGCTAATAATAATTAATATAATAGCTAAAATTTATTCAGCATTTTCTATGTGACAGCTCTTATGCATTAATTCACTTAAGCCTCACAAAACCTCCCTGATGTATATGATTAATATTCTCATTTTATTAATGAGGAAATGGAAGCCCAGAGAAGTTAAGCAACCTACCCAAGGTCCACAGTGGTGGAGCCGGGCTCGCTCAAAAGTCTGTGCACTTAACCATGAAAATGTGTTCACAGAAATTAACTGTAAAATAAAGAATATATTGGACCAACTTTTCAACACGGTCCTTCAAATAACAACTGTATTTTTAAATGTTTATTTTCCCATTATAAATGTTAACAAATACAGAGGAGATAAGAAAAAAATTATTTTGAACACGTCTAGACTAGAGTCTAGACAGTCATGTTACAAGGTCTGTGTTTATTTAATTTACAAAATTCGCTTTGTTTTACATAATCATCATTGCATGGTGCATGCAACTTTGCAACCTAACTTTCCCTTTACATTAAACCATGAAATCCTTCCGTGCCATTAGATAGTCTTCATAAATATCATTTAAGATATTTGCGTTACATATGAGGTGCACGGGTGGTTTACTGGTAGAATGCTCGCCTTCCATGTGGGAGACCCTGCACTGCTCCCCACCTCCCAAAAATATTTGTAATATAATCCACTGGGTGATCTGCTACAATTTACTTCGCCATACAGTGTTTAGACATTGAGGCTATTTGTGGTTTTTATCCAATTCGAAAATAACTAAAATGCTGTGTAACTTTCTGAAGAAAAGTTTTGTTTGCTTGTTCTAATACTTGGGAATCTTAGCTTTTGACAGTGTGGGATTATGGGATCGAAAAATCATATTTAATGCTCTTGGTTACAGATAACCAATTGCTTTCCAAAAGAATTACTCATGTATGTCCAGACATGGATGTGTGAGAGCACCCATTTTCATTGCACCCTCGCCAGCCCTACACCTTATCATTGTTTCAAATCTGTGCTCATTTTTTTTTTTTTTTTTACATGGGCAGGCACCAGGAATCGAACCTGGGTACTCAAGCACAGCAGGCAAGTGTTCTTACCTGCTGAGCCACCGTGGCCCGCCCTCTGTGCTCATCTTATCAGGGAAAAATGAGATCTGGTTTTCATTTTTATTTCTTTCATGATTAGTAAGGTTGAACTTTTCTAGTTTTTTTTGCTTATAGTAATTTCTTTTATTAACTGAATAATCATATTCTATGCCATTTGTCTGTTCCAGTCTTTGTAGTTTCAAGTCTAAGCTTCTCCGCTACCTACTTAAGCTTCACAAGAGTAAGCCTCAGGATTGAGGGCATGCCCTATTGATTTGGATATTCTTAAAGTTTGACACAGTATCAGGGGATTCCCTGATGGTAAGGTTTAATAGTTCCATATTCTTTCTTCCATCCCTCAGGGGACTTTGCCAATACTTTTTGATTATCTGCTTAATATACTCTAGGATGTATCCAGGCATTACAATAATCTATACAGAATTAAAGAACCTCTTTCTTATTCTGTGCTCCCTGTGTTTCAATTGTTCAAATGAGCTTTACAGATAGGTTGAATTAGATTATGCATTACAGAAAATTTCAGTTCCAGATCAAATAAACCTTTCTTCCAATGGCCTCAAAGAGTATGTGTGGTTCTAAAATATAGACACTGTCTTCCTTACCCCTATGTTCTGAATTACTTTAACCCCAACCTGTTTGGCTTCATTCTTATCTTTTATCTCTAAATCCAGAAATAATAATCACTACTCTGGACTTAATGTGCCTGCTCTAAAAGCTTACAATCTAGGCCCGTTTTCTTATAAGCATTTTCTAAAGGTGACCATTGTTGTTCTTTTGTTTCTGGCTTATTTTGTCTCACCAAATGTTCCCCATGTTCATTCACATTGTTGCATGCCTCACGACTTTGTTCCTTTTTGTAGCAGCACAATTTTGTTCATAAGTATACACCATCATTCGCCAATCTACTTCTCCATCAGTGCATCCAGATTATTTTTTATCAATGAGTTTCCCAAATAAACAATTCTAAATGACAGGTTTGAGGAACTACTTCTGAACGCCCTTCAAAGACATTTTGGAGGTTAGTCTTGACAACGAAAAATGTTAAGAACTGATCCAATTTTCATGGGTAAGTTGAGTGGGGACGTTACATGGATGACATGAACAATTCCATTTATTTTTCCTACAGTTCAAAAAATCACTTTTGCATTAAGTCACTACTCAGACATATAACCTCTGTGTAGCCACCATATGATGCAGCCAATTCATCATGCTTGAACCGTATGGTTCAAACCCGGAGTGGGAAGTTAGAAGACAGATTTAACTACTACTTTCATCATATGTTCCCTTTTTAATGTTTTTGCAACAAAGAAATTCCTGGTGAATGACACAGTGAACTTAAATCGGGTGTCCTTGCTGAATGGAATCACCGAGGAGGGACTCATAAATCCCACGCAAACATCAGTGTCACATCAGCACTGTCTGTGGTCATGCTAATTTCAACCTGTCTAGATTAAACTTTTCAAGAATGTTCTCAATGCAAAAAAATTTATTTCCTGAAGTTATGTCTGACATAAGCAGCAGGTCCAAAAGGTCTTTGCTCACATTTAAAAAAACCAAAGGAAACCAAATCCCAACAACACCTATTGGATTCTGTGAATAAGTATAATCAGATGTATATTGTTTATATCTATGCTCTCATCAGTTACAACAAAAAATACCACAAATGATCTCTAATTATTTTTGTCTAACTTGTCCTGTATGTTCTGAACCTTATCTTTATAATGTCAAGACACAGTGTTATCAGCAAATGCTTATCTCTGCTGTGACAAAAAACAACAGAGATTTCAGTCCATTTTTCAGGTCAATGAATTTTTAACCTGATTTCTTGTCTCTTTGTTGGTCATCATTCTTTCTTTTTCTTTATTTCATAATGGGGTCTGTCATAGTGAGAGTCCTCTAGAGAAACAGAACCAACAGGAGATATCTGTAAATATGAGATTTGTAAAGTTGTCTCATGCAACCGTGGAAATGCAAGAGTCTAAAATCTGCAGGGCAGGCTGTGAGGCTGGCAGCTCCGATGAAGGGTCTGGACCAACTCCACAGGAGAGGCTGGCTGGCTGAAGAAGCAGTGCAAATTCTCTTCTTCCTTAAAAGCCTCCAACTGACCAGATCAAATCCAGCTGATTGGATTATCTTATTTAATGGAGACCCACCGTTAGCTGTTTGTGGATCTAATCAGCCACAGCTGCAGTTAACTGACTGATGATTTAATACACCAGCTTTCTGGTTTATCAGCCAGCCACAGAATATCCTTACAGCAATGGCCGGGCCAGTGCTTGCCTGACCAGACAACTGGGCACCAGCACCTGGCCAAGTTGACACCAGAACCTAACCATCACAGGGTCTTTCATTGTTTTTTGTTCTTTTTTAAATAATATCTGTGAGATATGATTTGCATACCATACATTTCACTCTATTAAAAAGTGTACAATTCAGTGGATTTCCATATATTCACAGAGGTTTGCAATCACCATCCTTATCTAATTCCAGAACGTCTTAATCACCCTAAAAAGAAACCTCATTCTCCTTAGCAGCCATTCCCCATTCTCCCCTCCTCCCCGTCCCTGGCAACCACTAATCTCTTTTCTGTCTCCGGATTTGCCTATTCTGGATGTTTCATGTAAATAGAATAATATGAAATCTGATCTTTTGTGATCAGCTTCTTTCACTTGGTACTGCTTTTAAGATTCATCCATGTTCAGGCTGCTGGATTCCACAGCTTCTGTGGGTTAAAGGCTGCTGTTTTTCATGGCTGCAGAGCTGAGGAGAAGGAAATGGGAACAGGGCAAGTGAAAAATGCCATAAAATCCACGGTTCCTACAGAGATTCAGCTGTTTTCCTGGACTAAATGCTCCTTGGATTATTGAAAGTCTGAATAACTCCCACAGTTCTGAAAAAGTTGATTTTGACAACTTCTTCCCGCCCCCTCCCCCATTCTTCTTATTACTTTTATTGCAGATTTTCTGAGATCCTTGCCACACCAGATCAGCTTCTTCCCTCTGAGGTCTTTCAAACAGCGGACTTTGCATATGAAACATATAGGAATATTATTGCCACAAAGAACTCTACTCATTGATTTTCAAATTTGCAGTCCTCTTAGAATACGGAGATGGAGATGTCGGTAGAAGTATTTCACTTTTTTATTAACTCTATTTAAAGAAGGACAACAGTGCAAGCATAATGGTAACCGGAAATTCACTTCATTTCAGTTGTGGGGATTGAGAGGAATGGCAAGGATTGTGGTGACCTGGGGGACATGGTCTCTGTGCCCCGGCACAGGTTGCGGTCAGTGGTTGCCCTGCAGGAAGGTAGGGGATAAAGCTCTCCTGAACATCCAAGAGTAGCTGCTGGAAAGAACTTCTGTGAAGTGTAAGAACTGGAAAGAATTGGGGAGGAAGAAAAGAGGAGAGGAAAGAAAAATCACCAATAAACTAATTTGGATCTGAACTCTTCTGTGCCAGTTTGAAAGGATGTATGTACTCTAGAAAAGCCATGTTTTAACCCTAATTCCATTTTATAAATCCAGTCGTTTCTTCTAATCCCTGTTCAGTACTGTATGCTTGAAACTGTAATCAGATCATCTCCCTGGAGATGTGACTCAATCAAGAGTGGTTGTTAAACTGGATTAGGTGGAGATGTGTCTCAGCCCATTCTACGTGGGACTTGATTAGTTTGCTGGACTCCTATAAGAGAGAACGACAAGAGAGAAAGGCAGGAGATTCTGAGAGAGCAGAATGACATAGCCACGAGAAGCAGAGAGTCCACCAGCCAGCGACTTTTGGAAATGAAGGAAAACACCTCCTGGGGAGCTTCATGAAAGGAAGCCAGGAGAGAAAGCTAACAGATGATGCCATGTTCACCACATGCCTTTCCAGATGAGAGAAACCCTGACCCTGTTTGCTGTGTGCCTTCTCATTTGAGAGAGAGACCCTGAACTTCATTGGCCTTCTTGAACCCAGGTATCTTTCCCTGGATGCCTTAGATTGCACATTTCTATAGACTTGTTTTAATTGGGACATTTTCTCGGCCTTAGAACTGTAAACTAGCAACGTATTACATTCCCCTTTTTAAAAGCCATTTGGTTTCTGGTACATTGCATTCCAGCAGCTAGCAAACTAGAACATCTTCTAAAACAAGGGGGAGTTGTATTAGAAAAGTTTTTCAGACTTTTTCTTTCTTTCTTTCTTTCTTTTTTGGTGCATGGTCTGGAAATCGAACCCGGGTCTCCTGCATGAAAGGCGATCCTTCTACCACCGAACCACCCGTGCACCCTCAGACGTTTTTCTAGATAGAGTGGCTTATTGCAGGGTCAGTTTGGGTGATTTATGCTTTTAGCTCTGAAAATTGCTCATTTCATTGACATTTAAAAGTTGTTAACATTATTGACTAGCCCTCTTTTAAAATATATTCACTATCTGTTATAAATTTATCACCTCTAATTTTGAGTTTTAGGATTTCTACCTCCTTTTGTTTTTGTTTGGATTTGCCTGAGGTTTCTTTCAAAGGAGTTCTTCAATTTATTTAATTCCAATGTTTTTTTTCCATTTTTGATTTATTACTTCCTTTATCTTTGTTATTTTCTCTCTTACTTTTATTTTTTTTTTTGGTTCTTTTTATAATTTCTTGAGTTGAATGTTTAGTTCTTTTATTTATGCTTTGGATAATTTAAGAATATAAAGATGAATTTATTAGTGAGTCCAGAGCACCTGACTTGGACCAGGGATGGCCACTGTAAGTTAGTTAGCAGCTCAACCCCATGGGAATGCCCATGCAGCCAGGCTCCGTGGACAGAGTGACAGTTCTAGAACAAGCCTTTGCAGTTAGAAACTGGGATACTGCCTTATACATTTTGATAGGTAACCTCAGTTTTGTCATTTTTTGGTTTGTGTTTATCTAGCTCTTGGCCAAAATTACATATGAGCCTTTTCTTTTCCTAAAGTCCCTCCACCTCATCCCCACAGATTCTAATTCGAGTCATGTGGGATGAAAAACACTAGTCTAGGGGAATAGGCATTGTTAGACCCAGTTTATGCGTGACCACGGGCACGTCACTCCTATTTCTGGAGAAACCTCAGGTCCTGCTGGAAGCAGCACAACCTACAGACAGCATGTGCCAAAGAGGGAGTTTCAGGAGATGGGAAAAAGAGGGTTGGGGCTGGGATTCCTGGGGGCACCAGGGCAAGGAGCTTGAGCCGGACAGGAGGCAGAGAGGATCACACTGCAACACCCAGGACAGGGCCATAGAAACCAGGACAAAAGGAGTCTGAATTGGGCCAACAGGAGCTAACGGGGCTGGGCCTAAACAGTCTAGA